>CABFOQ010021519.1:0-22261 GCA_900660455.1 Gephyroberyx darwinii
GACATGGAGTATAAAATCTCTCTCCTGTTCATGGTCACACAAACGTCTTCCTTCATGTGTGCAATTTATACATTCTGTGTAGATTTATGGATTTACAAAAGTAGGGCCAAGAAAAACAGACTGATACACTGCCATTGTGCCGCTTTACTGTTGTCGGCATCCATTGAGCCTTGGTGTGGGCTGCTCTGCATCCTCAGTGCCCGAAGGCTGTTTTCGTAATCATATTAATGAGGGAGCGATGCTCCAACCTGTGCCGTGGAGCTGATGCCTATGCTCAGGGAGCAGTCCTATTTACACTGTACCTATACTAATCTGGCAGCCTTGATCAAGGAACAGAAAATAAAACCCCTAAGGCCTCTATTGATCAACCTTGAGTCTTACTCTTTCACCGTTGTGAGGGGCTGGTTAGCTATTACAAATGTTAGTGTGTTCGATGAATTATTTCATCAGAAAAAGCTCACTGCATTAAGTATTTATTTTGAAGTAAACTATTTCAAAGGGGTGTCCATACTGCATCATTCCTGTCGGGACCAGGGTCTAACAGCACAGCCTATTCTTTGTGTGTATCTGAGGGGCTGACAGAGCAGGAGAGTGGAATCACAGTGGAAGGAGTAGGTCAATACCCAGTTTCCAGAAAGCATCCACCAGTCCTTTAGGCTCTGTGGTGTGCTCTTCTAACGTAGAATGGAGCAGTCTCAACCCTCAGACTGTGTGATCACAAAATTGCAATCTCTGGAAAATCAACAGGCTTTCATTATTAATATCTTTTGAAAAACTGGGGTTAGAATGCAGTGTTTCAGGTAAAAAATGTTTGTGGGCTTATACATCACCAGCAGTTTTCATTTAAGAGCCAACACACTTGTTTTATGACTTCCTAGTTCTTTAATGTGAGCTACAGGAAGGCTGAACCTGCAAAAAATAGAATAGCCAAGTTGAATAAAAATAAAACATCATAAAAAGACAAAAAAGAAAATGCAGAGTATTTGTTGTAAATAATCAGTAATATAATTACCGTTGAGACCTGCCTTCTCAGTGATTTCCTAAATGTTTACTAATGGACCTTCTCTCTTAGCCATTCTATTACACAGAATTGTTGAGTGTTGCCCTGGAGGCTTATATCTCTCACAGGGCCATGGGCCTGGTTAATGGATGACCCACTTGTTAGCTAATTGCCGTGGTGTCCCTGAACACAAAGGAAATGTTAAATTATGTTATGTGGCTGTTAGATAATGAGCTGGAGCAGGCACAGCACTTTCCCCTATGCTCTGAGTGAGGCCATACATTAATACAAGGATATATTGCTGACGTTAATACCTCAGAGAGGGAAGAGAGTTTTTCTGTCAACCCCAGAGCATGATTACAAAGATTATTGTCAGTTGTTCTGTCTTGAGTCTTTATTTATTAAATTGTGGGTTTCCTTTCTTTCTTTCTTTCTTTCTTTCTTTCTTTCTTTAGTTAGCATTTCCAACAGGACTAGGTCTTGTCCAAACTCTCACCATCCTCTAACAAACAATTCCAATATACACACATACACACACTGTCCATCCTCCACATTATTTCAGCTACACACATTTCAGGTCATATGTCCTGCTGTGAGTGATCAAAACACGGAAGCTGACTTTACAAACAGACTATGGTCAGATCCTCACCCCGACAGTGCAGGCATGTAAACGGTGACCTCGTCATGAAGAAGGGTCGGCAGATTAGCATGGAGGCCATCAACAGCCAGAAAGCAAAGAAGGAGAAGCTCAAGGGTTTTAGAGTTACAGTCACCTAATATCAACAAAAGCAGACTGACTTAAACTAAATGGACAGCCTGCCCTTTATGAGCCTTCCAGCAAGTAAAACTGAATAGGAAAAATCTTAAAAGTTCCAGTAAACTTATGCAGCAAGGGAAGATTGAATGTATTTGTGATTTTCTATGATGGTGTTTATCTACTTTTGAAGCACTTTTTAAATGATTCTCTAGCTTTGCTTTCATACAGCTTTTTTTTTTTTACACAATAAAGTCTTCTCTCTACTCTACTAATACCATAATGGAAATAAATGATAATCTGACTATTATCTAGTCGGTTTACTCCTCATCTGTGACTAATAATGTAATCACTTTTCTTTTTTAATTAAAAGAGAGACAAAAAGAATATTGAAGTGAATGTGACTTAGTCAGGGAGCCCAGTATGGCTTTTCAGGATCCCTGAAGTACAGACAAGCTCCCCACCTCTTGGACCTGCAGCCAGGAGTGGAGAGGCCAGGCCTGGCCAAAGAGTCTCTTTCACCCTCCTCTGAGGATTTGTTTTCACTGGAGGACATGCTGGAACACAGTGCCATGTTTGAATTCTACTGGCACTTTTTTCAAATAGTAGCCACAGCCAGTTGGAAAGGCCTGGCTGAAGATTACATTCAATATTTAACGTCCTAGGGCAGAATCTCTGGCAGTGCAGAATAAACATCCAGGACTACTCCGGGGATGAAATGAAATAAATAACTAAACTTAGCTCTCCTCAGATGTCTTACAATTGAGACTTACTCAAATCCCAGAAATTACATTTTTCAAGCCCTTTTCATGCCCATGGTTTTGTTACGGCTTTATCATCAGTATCAGCAGCCTGTGTTTATTCAACCCTCAATTACCAAAGGCTCAGCCGGCAGGCCTTTAATTGATTACTTTAATTGATTGGTTGGGGGGTAACCATGGCTGAAAAGCAGTTTATCTTAATCAGTTGAGAGGAAATTTAGAGAGGGGCTTGATTTCCTCCAGCTGATCACCCCTGTGTGGCAGGAAAGGGCAGAGTGGGTTTCATATCTAATACTAAGAAGAGGATGTAAATTTACCAGGAGCATAAAGATGGTGGTTTCTGCAATTTGGCCCCTCTTCCTAGATTATAATTCCCTGTGTTTGCTCGACTTCTTCTCTATTCCGAATTGACAGGAATGGATGTTGGCGTTGGCATGAATGTTTTGCCATCAAACCAGAAGGGTGTCATATTTATATACGCGGTCTTGTGTCTTTTAGAGAAACAGCAAATATGAGCATACTGTATGCATGTACATGTAAGCAGATGTCCAGCACATCCACAATCAGGAGGTGTGGTACACGGGTTGTTGTTCATAATAACATCTCTGTCTTTCTACTGTCACTAGGATAGTGAAGACCTGGGGAATATTCCACATACCCAACAACCTGTCAGTGACAAAAATCACACTGTTAACAGCATTAGAGTTGTGAAACAGCAGGGGGTTAACTGGAGTTTTTCCTGTGGTGGATGGGTTGGAGGTTTTTCTCACATCTAGTTAGTCAAGAAGAGGAGGTGTAGTAAGCAGCTTGACAGATTCTCTCCAGTGCACCTCAGTGACCTAAGGTGCTGAACGTGTCATTAACCATGTTTGCAAGCAGTTGCTAAACTCACCACTAGGAAAACACAAAAGATACAAGCAGAAAGATTTAACCAACTGCAACACCACATTTGTGGTGTACCACCTTGTGGATGGCGAACAATACTGACCATAGCAAGACATTTTCATGCACTTCAGCAGTGATTCATTTCTCAGAGCGGAGTAAGTAAAACAAGTACTGTGTTTTTAAATTAATGTTCTGATGGAATTTGCAAGAAATGTAAACATTATAAGTGCATTTCTACATGACACAAGAAACATAAGGAGAGCCGCTAGAACTACATACCTCCCCAGGCCTGATATGGCTAGAATATGGCTAGAATGTGTTGGTGAGTCTCAGAGAAGAAATTATTTTTGAGCTTTCATTTAATTCAGAATGTTTTCTCTGCTACACTCTATGCATCCCAGGCCTCTTTCAATACAAGTGTGCTTTGATCCTGGGAAAAGACCCTGCCACGACACATTCATTGAGGTAAGATGGCCTGTCTTACAGTAACTTACAGTAACAGCTGACGCAGCCCCATCACCATGTCCACATATGGAATGACCACACAGGGGGCACCGCTGTATCTTTTTCTTTCTCTCAAAATAACCTCTGGCTCAGTAAACACAAGGGGAATATCAACATCATCCCAACAATAATAAACGTCTTCATTGATCTTCCACTCATTAGTGAATGATACATCGTAAATGCGCCTGGTTTTGGTAAAGAGAATGTGATGTATTAGAGACAGACAATTCAGATAATGATAATAATGTTGTTCTGTGGCAGTAATGATGCCCTAATGGACCGCATGTATTGAACTCAGCAATTGTGTACTTCATTTAACCCTTCTTCCTCATGTATTTATATGAGGAGCTATTTACAAATTAAACTCATCTGAAATTATGACAAAACTGACCTCTGATATGTCTGACCACTTTGACCTGTCTGGCTTCATTCATGTCCCCTTACTGTTTACCCTTTGCCTGGTGGTAATTGGTCTCTGCCTGGCACTAATGGTTCCTGGATAGGAATGCTATTCCCCTGCCTGTTCAGAGGATAATGACCAGAGGCCAGCATGACCTTGTCTGGGTGGGAGCAGCTTTCCTCCTCCTGAGAGAGGCCACTCCACAAGGCTCCCACTAGGCTCTGGTGTCTGTCAGCGTCTGAAGCTCCAGTGCTGAAGCACCACAGCAGGCCAGCCAAGCACAACCAGAGTTGCTGGGAGCAGAGAGTACGACGCCTCACAGACAAGATGAGCAATCTTTCCCATGGTCCTTTGCCCACAGTCATTTATTTCATCATCCTAGTGTACATTGGATAAGTACCAACAATAGTCAAGTCAAATTTATTCATAAAGCACTTAAGGACTCAATCAATCAAGTAAACATATTTGTCAAAAAGTTTTTTTTTCCTAGGGACTAAGAGCATATGTAAATATAGATTTAAAAGTTAGATAAAAGTATGAGAGAACAAATAATGGTTTCACTTTCTCCTTTCTATCTATTTATCTACAGTATCTTGAACCAAAATGCATCAGGAATTGTAGAAATCTGTAATCAACCTTTAATATTTAAAGGTGCAATAAGTACGTTTTTTTTGGGAGTTGATAGGGTTGTTGATCAATACCAATGACTCAGCGATTATTCCAGGAACTGAAATTTGTGCCTTTCAGAACTCACTTTCCGACCCATACTCTGTTTAGGAACAAAAACATTGGAATTTCCCATTGGAATTTCAAGACACTCCCAATCTCCTCCCCACCGCCTACTCACATTTCCAACTGTTCAACAGTGGAAAACGGCGGTACGAGCAAGCTACTGGCATTGCAAGACATTTTGTTCTCCAGCCATAAAAAGCAAATTACAAAGCAGTATTATTGCATTGTGATATATTACTGCTTCACTAGATGTTTCTGTTGGATATCTTCTCTAATTAGCCAGCTTACTCATCTCTATTGTGAGATGTATTATTTGTGTCAATTACAGGCCATGATAATGTTGTTGTCATAGATTCCTTTAATATGCTTTAACTTTTACATCTTAATAAACATATAGTCAATAACTGTATTTGATAAGGAACTCATATACAGGTGGTTCTTTGTATGTTCTTTGTAAATTCATCAGAACATATTTTTAATCTGCTCTTACTGAATGAAGACTAAATAAATGACTGTATAGCAGAACATCTCTAGAGGTCCATTTCCTGCTCAGTGAGGTAGCTGAGCAGGAGCACTTGGCCAGATTATAAGCTTTGTGTTGGAGCTCAGCCTCGGGGCTTTGTGTTAGGTGTTATCACAGTCAAAGCCTCTCTAAGCTCCCAAGGCATGTTTAAAACTGTGCATGAACATGTGTGTGTCTGTTTATGGAAATACTATAGGCCACTGGTTGCTAGATATCACTGATACCATGGTGCAGTGTACCTCTTGACCTACAGTATGCACAGGTTTTCTAAATAACTTGTTTTAATCATAGTTACCAGGCAGTGCTGGGATGCCAAACTGACACATACTTTTGTTTCTTCTATGTTCTATTGCTATTTTTTTAACGTAAATTAGGATGGGTGTGGTGGCAAAATATATTTGTCATGTTTTCATATCTCAGCTCTCTTCAACAGACAGGCGGACAGACAGACAGACAAACACACACACACTTGCCTTGTTATTCTCCCCTCTCTTTACCCCCTTCCATTCTGTCACTCCATCACTCTGCCATTGCTGTGCTACTCTTCCCAGATAAATGTTTCATGAGGCAGCCCCCATATCCTCTTCTGGAATAACCTCCTCTGGATATGTCCAAGAGATTATATGAGACATCACTCAGTCACATTTACCTCAGACTGCACATCTCATGGCCTCACACAAGCACATCTTCAACAGAAGCAAGAAAGGAGGGGGAAAAACAGGGAGAAGCATATTTTAATACCCAAAACTTACTGTCAAATAGTGTCTGCATTCAAAGAACTATCAAAGGGTTTATCCCTTTCAGATGTGAAAGTCTAAAGTGGGTCACACACTCTATTCACTGTAATATCACAGTAAATATTCACTAGCTTATCATTATTTAATCATACCCTAATGGAAAAGATCCCCACCCCAAATATAGACCCACCTCCAAATGTAATCATTTTCAAATATGTTAACAGCTGTAAACAGTTACCATTCCTGTCCTGCCTTTCAGATTAGTGAATTTACCAAGGGCAGTCAAAGATTGGTTCCAATTAATTTGATACTGTACCTGTACGAGAGCAATTGACAATCACAAGCACCTTTTAGATCGGAAACATAATGTTACCAAGGGCAATTAAATATGGATTCAAATTAAGTTGACGCTGCACAAGAAGAGTTAGGATATCGCCATTATCACAATCATTATCATGATTATTTTGGTCATTGTGATTACTGTGTCATATGCTGACATGTCAGTAGGTAGGGTGATTGGACAGGGGTGGGGATGAATCTTATTTCAATGTTCTTATTTAAGTTATAGCGTTTTGTCATTATAGTTTTTTGCTGCTGTGACAAATGATTTACCCTCCAGGAAACATAAAGCACCTATCTATTTATTTATTATATCTCATCAATTTGACTTCACCTGCAACTTTCTTTTTTCTGTTCTAATCATTAAATTATATGCTACATCATTTTAGACAGAACACGATATTGTATGTTGTGGGTGCAGTTGGGGCATGCCACCCCTGTAAGGTAATGATATATGGTTGCATAAAGATGAGTTGTGTTAACAGTATGAACCTTGGCTCTATGTTAAGAGCCCTGCTGTTTAATCAGTGGTAAATTATACTGTCCTGCCTGCCATGGTCATCTGTCAGCACATATTGATGCCTGCTGGCAGCAGCGAAGGGAAGGCGAATGTTGTCGCTTCTGTAGTTGATGTTGATGTTTTTGCATAAGGAAATCTTAACTCAGACTGCATCAAACTACTCTTCCTATTGTTGTCATCTGTACACGTGAAAGTTTGTTTTTTTAATGTTTTTTAGTGTTTTAATTCTGTCCATCAGCTGTTTGGTTTAATGCCATATTGCAATGTACAATTATAGATGTTTTTCTGCCAGTCAAATGATATCTCACTGGTGAGATATAGTCTACACAGTTGGTGGTGTGTCTAGACTTCAGAGTGATTCTGACTTGAGTTTGGCATTTGAAGACACACAGGTTTTATTGAAGCTCGCCTTCTCCAAAGTACTGTATAACTTTCTTTTCAATATACAGGTTTCTCTACAGTATTCTATTTTCAAGTCCAGTTCTTAAATTTTAATGCAACATAACTTCATTGCATTCAGAGTGAGATCAAAGGGTTCTGGTTCTGTGTTTGATGTATCCTCTATTTGAAGTTTTTTTTCCGAAGACACTGGGTGTAAAACAAAAGTTTACATATTCCTGCCTTTGTGGTAGCAACTTTTGCTGCACGGTGTATTGATCCCACTTTTTGAAACGAGAAAGCAGAAAGACTTGGGGTTTTTGTTTGAATCATGTTGTTGCGTTGCGAATACAAGGCCAGCAGCTTATACTTGCCTACTCTGGCAGGGCTGAATTGAGGTGAGAATTGAGAAAGACCTTAGAAATAAACAAATTTGTATAGTATAGAGTCAAAAAAGGCTGACAGACCTACATCTGAACATGGCGACGAAGCTTCTCTGATGGACAACCACACCCCAGAGAAGGGACCACAGACTAGCAGTGACTGACAGATTGAAGAAGCAGTGTTGTGGCAATGTTGAATGGCTAGTCCCTGTAACAGAAGAAGTGTGATTAGGAGCTGTCAAAGCAACATGCGGCAGCTGACAATGACATCTCTGACAGCCAAAGACTGCTGATATGTATTCACTGAGAAACTGTGGAAATGAGAGGCAGCCTTTACACACTATGTTTATATGTAAGTATATGTGTAAGATGGTTCTGTGTGGGAAAATGGAGAGCTCTCAATGATTTCTCTGAGTGAATGTAAGTTTCTCACCACATGCTATTTCAGTCCCCACTGTTTCCTCTTTTGAAAAAGTGAAATGGATTTGTATAACAGCACTTTTGCTTTCTTTGAATTGTTAGCGCACATCAAAGTGTCAAAAATGTATGTAATGGAGTCAGTACCTAGTCTGTGGAGATTTCTGCAGGTAATCCAAACAGAACTCTTTTTACTTTGCAACGGGCGCCATGAGTTTGAGTAGCACACTATGGTTGAGTAGTTCACTGACAATTTGGATAAGCACTACTGAAGTCTTGTCACTTTTTATTGATCTCACACAAGTTTCATATGTGGTATTGGCTACTTTTTCGTCAGTGTAAATCACTTTGCAATGTTTAGGTCTTCCAGACATTATGTTTAAAATCCATTTGTTAGCTATGTGTGGACTATGTGTAGACTTTGACCCAGTTGCAAAATAGACTGTTCAAGTCTGTGAAATATGCAGACATAAGTAGACTGAATCAATCACCTTTAAATGTATCAAATTAAACAGTGTGGAGTCCAAATGATAAATCTGACTGGGGTTAATAACACATTTTTTTTTTTTTTTTTAACTTTATTTTTCAACTACTAGGTTTTTATTATTTTATTCTCCCAGTTATGAACAGTAAGAAACATCAAAATATAATGACAACAAAGAATACAGTACATCACATCACAACATGTAACACTTAGTAACAATGAAGTACAAAAGACACATATACATTAAGTTCATTTATGAATGTTGGGATGTGTTGAAGGCAACTAATGAGGAAGAGAAACAACAACCACAACAACAAAAACATGGATGTGGGGCCAATGAGAGAAATGAAATGAAAATGAGAGAAATGAAAAAAAGAGAAATGGCAGAATAGGGGGAATAATAGTAAATGGCCAATGAGAGTGAAAATGAAATAAATGAATATTTAAAGAGAAAAAATATTGGTTGGGGTGATTCACTGAATATATAAGTAAATGAATTAATAGATGAGTAGTGGTGCATTAAGGCAATGGATTAGTATTGGAACGATAATCTCTTATAGGGGGGTTAAGAGTGTAAATTGGGGGAGGATATAGAAGACTGTTGGGGAGGAGGTATACAGAGGCATGGACAGACAAAGACTGCCATGTGATTCTCAATTCCTTGACCTTAATACCTTTTTTTAATAATCCTATCACATTGTCTGAGTGACATCCACTGTTCTGTTTGGTGTAAGTCAGGAAGAGTTGCCAACTCTTCTCATACCTATCAGTGCCATGGATAGATGCTGCCAAGTGCTCAAGCGAAGCATGGTGATTTATTAAATTCAGCCAAGCAGTCTGAGAAATGTTGTTTCTATTTTTCCAATTTTTAAGGATCACTTTTTTTTCGCTAATGTAACTGCAATCAGAATTAATTTTCCTGTGCTTGATGTTCACGGTTACACAGAACACAGTTCAGGGGAGAGAGGGATCTCAAGGCCAAGAAACTCCCCTAGAAGCAAGATGTGTCTGACAGGCCCATGAGGAATAGTCTACGCTTGGCGTAGTGTGTTCTGTGTAATGTATTATATTGAATCAGCTGAAGTTTAGTGTCTGTTGACATGGACTACATGTTCTTGCATATGGAGTAAGGGGAAAATCCCATTCCCATTTTTCAGCTGGGACAAGAATGGATATTCCCCTGTGTGTTAGAAGTTTGTCTATTTTAATTAATGCACTCTTTTTTGAATGCTCTACTTTGGTTGATAAATCTTTAATCAGTGGATCTTGGGGATAACCAAGGTTTTTCAACATTTAAAGTAACTGAGAGGGAGGGAGCTTACATATCAACTTTTTTTTTGGCTTTTCTTTTTGCTAATTGGGGAATGGCTGTTTCTAACCTTAGATCAAGTGCTTTACTTTTAGGTTATTATTTAGGAGAGACAGGGGGGATAATTATCACAGGAACTGAGGTCTTTATTGGGTTTTAGTAGAATGGGGAGGAGTGGAGTATTTATTGAATTGTGTGGTTTGGGAGCGGTGAAAACCAAATGGTGAAAACCATTCTCAAAAACTTGCAAGAATTTTCTTTTGTTGAATTCAGTCATGTATCCATCAGAGCCAGGTGCTCACTGAGGGATAAGAGGCTCTTCCAAGTTGTCAAATTGAGTTTTAGTTAGTTTAGGTAAGGTTGGGTCTGGGTTTAACTACTAGGTTAAGAAAGTCATATAAAGGCCTATAAAATATATAGTGACCAGAAAGTCCAACTCATCAACCGCCCCTGTCAAGACTCTGGTCATGGGATTTTCTAAGGCCTTTGCTTCCCATTTTCAATATGATAGTTTCTTGAATTTCTTACTCTTATAAGCTATGTTAAGAATGGGTCAAAATCACATTGGCAGCACTCATTGTAACATTTTATTTTCCCAATTCTAATGTGATCAAGTCTTTTCCAAAAACTGCTAGAGAAACAATGACGTGATTCTGAATGGATCACTGGTTGGCTCACCTACCCAGCATCAGTGTGTTTGAAATGGAGAGAGGAAAGAGAGAGAGAGAGAGAGTGGAATAAAGTAATCTAGGGCTGGAAGCTGGTTCAGGTAGACCTGGATCAACTGCTGCTATGTCAGAGCGAATCTTATATTCCTTATCCCATGTCCCGAATGTGAGTGGGAGAGGACACGATTATGAGGCTGCCATTTTGTCCACTTTGCTGTTAAGCATCTTGTAAGTCAGCCTGGAACCAGTGTAAGAAGAGTTGTATACTTGAGCTAAATATTTTAATAGTCATTTATACGTTTTACAGCTATTTTACCAAACCAATTGTTCAAAGTACAGATAACTGCAGTTGAAATAATAAAATAAGTGATTATACCTTATCCTTATCATTATTTTACCTGTTGTTATTTTTGCAATTAATTTAATTCTAAACTAAAAAAAGAAAAAACAACTAAACAAAATTAAAGCAATTATGCCAAATTTAGTCATAAACTGTAATAGCTCAAACTACACACGTGCAGACTGTGGAGGCACACTGAGCATGATTATACTGATGGAAAATGTGTGCCCCCTCTAATTTCAGATGCCACCTCAGTGGATTTGTTCTGAGTGTTTATCTTACTGTCTCAATGAAGTTGTATGGTATAAATGTAGAAGTGGTATTAAAATGTTACTGAGGTGCCGTGAGATAGTTAAGGGTTTCAATCCGCCAATTCTGCCTCTGGGGGCATGTGTGCTGCTGCTGGCCAGTGTTACCCCACCAAAACAAAACATTCTCCCCTGTGTCTCCCTCACTCTGCTGTCTAAATAGATAAAAACACTATAGGTGAAGGGATTGCCCAATCTCTTTGGAAAAACAAATAATAAAATATATATATATATTGTATTGTACTATTGCACTTTCATTATGCTTAATATTTAGTGGTTAAAAGCTATAAAATACTATTGCACTATTTGCACAGAAATGTTTGGCTTGGTCTTCAATTTAATATTTTGTTTTTCCATAACATAATAATGTATCATATTATTGGGAAGACTGACCTGCCCATGGATCCAGACAATATGACATGGATTATCTCTGGTCACTCCAAATTCTTAGCCAAAAAATTTTGCTTCTTCACCATGTTATAATCATCAGCAAATGCTTGAAAATCCAAACTAATTGGTTATCATGTTCTCGTGATGTAGGATAAAGCAAAAGAGTTTATGGGCAGTGTGGTCTTAAAGGTGCAATAAGTACATTTTTTACTGTCCCATAGCACAGAATCACCATAACATGTCTGCAGGAGGTTGATAGGGTTGCTGATCAATTCAAACGACGCCGTGATTACTTTGCAGGTGCTGAATTCTGGCTTTCAAAACTCACTTTCTGGCCCATAAATGGCCACCTACAAAACTACAAATAAAGATGCAAATAAAACTACAGTGAAGGTTGATTAATCTTAACCATTTGATTAAGGCTAGTGGATTCAATTCAAATTGTAAGCTTTTATAACGGTTTTCCTCTCCATAACTAGGGTTAGGATTAGGGTCCACTATAACTGTGGTCGACACATGGACCATGCCAACGAAAACATTATGTGAGGAAGAGGGCAGGCAGGGGCAGGTACGGTGGGAACGAGCCCTACTTGTTCTCTGTGCTCGGTTCTCACAAGGCAGACTCAGATGGAAAGATCTCTGGGCTCTGCAATGCTCAGTTGCACAGGGACATACACAAATACAAAGCCCATTTCTTTGGAAGATTGCTGCACTGTTTGCTGACATGAATAAAGCTTTCGCCTCTTCAAAGCTGCAAATTCACCAAGGGACGAGTTCATCCCTCTTACCACCAATGGTTATAGAATTATCAGCGAGAGATTGACAGCAGTGAACAGAGGAGCCACAGATGTTTTAGGTGCCAGTTTTAAAGCCAGAGAAAGGGGACACTTACACAGTGCTAGTATTTGTCCCCCCAAGCACATTGTGCCAGAAAAAGACCATTCAGACTCCTCACAAAAAGGAACTCTTCTGATAGTGCTTCTGAACAAGGGGATCCGGTTCATGGTACAATGTCAACTTTAAAAAGCTTTTTGGAACATGTATAACTGTGTTTGTGTCATATGTCATATAGTAGATCTGACAATTTTGTGGTGTGAAAATAGTATCTTGTTGAAGAAGAAAAACATTTTATATTGTAGCCTAAACTAAGGACAAGATGTTCAGATTTAGTGGAATAAATAGTGTATTATGTGTAGTGTAACAGAGTGTATACTGTTATGAAATCAGTACCATGAGCTGCATCCAATATAAACAGTCCCATACATACCTGGCAGATTTTAGACTAAGAGCGTTATTCACTATTTCACCTTGGTCAAGGGTGTAACTCCTGACTCACAACATACAATAACATTAGGTCTGACTGGTGAACTGTCTGAAATGTGGGTTACTATACCGTAGAAGTTTTCTAGTTTAATTTTGTAGAGGTTTTTGTATTACAGAAGCTGCACAGATGTAGTTCAATATACACTATTCATTGAAAAGAAAATATTCAAAACCACTTATCAAATATTTAAATGCATCAAAATATTCTATATTAAATAGTGATGTGATATATATTAGAACTATGCATATTGATATGCATAGCTCCAATAGATATCATGCTGTTTTGAAAAGTAATACAATTTTAACGTTAAAACTATAATAATAATTGTTAGTTAAAGAGATTAAAAAGGTTATACATACATATCAACTAAAAGAGGAGCATGGACACCCACCAATAATGAAATGTCATGACTTTTAAGCAGTGTATCTCTCCACGAGGCACGAGGTTTTAAATCCAAGGTGGTTTTAATTCAAGGAATCTCACCAACCCCTGAGAACTTGGTAAAGATAGAGAGAAAGAGAGGGAGAGAAAGAGGATCAAATAAAAGGTACAATAAAATGAGTGCATGCAATGTCGTTAATACAAACATTAGCATTCTTAGTCGTAGCTACAACCCACATATAGCACATAGCCACACTAGCCTATACTTATATACTTAGCTTAACATCAAACACTTAACACGTCACACTTAATCATGACTTATCTCGTACATTACATGCCCACATTAACTTGTCTTACAAACATAGCCGAAATATTACCTACAACACAAAAATATCATCATATTATGTAATAACAGCATCATAACATCGCCATTAAAGTAACAGACTAGCTGGCTAGGTTAGCCTAGCATAGCATAAAATCCAAGGGCACGTTAAATCAGAAAACTGAACAGAAAGCTCAAACGTACCTCGTTGGCTGCTTAATGCAAAAAGGGGGCTAAATCTTCATTAATTCTTCCTTATGGCAATCTTCTTCTTCTTCTTCTATTTTCTTATGAAATAATTATTTAAGTGTTTAATATGTAATTAATTCGAACTTGAGCAGAGGACAGAGGACATCTCAAGCCATGCTCCGGATGGCGAATATGTTTCAAAAACTGTCTTCTATGGAATGCGAATTTTTTTGTTCTACCCAGAAACAAGCCACAACCAAGGCAAGTAGGCAGGAACCAAAAGTACTATGTGGGAAAATAGATAGATGGTAAGTAAATAAATAGAAAAAGGTAGGTAAAGACATATAGGTAGAAGGTGAACAATTAGATGGAAGGTAATAAAAGGTAGCAAAACTAAATGCAACCTTAATTGCAGTTACAAGCAGTATTTATTATTATTACCTGGTTGTGGAAAATATGCCCTGAGATGTTGTCAACACTATCAGATATATTGAAAAAAGCAATAAAATCAGGGAACCACATCATCAGTATAACCCTGAAGACACGTTTTCCACATTCAACTTGTGCTTAATTCAACAAGGTCATACAAATCCCAGTAAGTTGGAAGAGGGAATATGTCAAGTGGTTGTCAAGAGGCTGTTTTCACCACTGTCTGTTTGTATGTTTGTTAGCAACATATCTAAGAAGTTACAAATGAATTTGGCTGAAATTTGGTGGACAGATAGCCCTTGGCCCAAAGATCAGTTGAGTTTTTTCACCATAAGAAATATGCTTTATGTCCTGGTTTACTTTGTAAACAGTAGCAATTGAACATGTTGAACAGTAGCAATGCATTATGGGGCATCTTAGTATTCTGGCCCAGCCAACAATTGACTGTTACTTTGTTAGTGATGTTGAAACAAGTAATATAACAGTTTACTTAATACGAAAATACAAACATATCACAATGAAAAAATGATGCTCTACATTTGGTATGTCATTGCAACCACAATAATGCATCAACTCTAATGGAACTACCGCTTGCTTGGGCATTAATTCATTAATATATGGCTTTTGAGTTCATTTGGATGAGCTTGTGAAAATGTGTCTACTGTGTTGTATTGACTGAATAAGTGAGAATGGAAGCAACCTAGCACATTACTATACATTGAGGTAAAATGGTAGGTATTCATTTCACTTAAATTTCACGTCAATAGCCAATCTATCTGGAATGTTAGTCATGATTAAAAGCTGATCCAATGTTTTCGTAACCTCTTGTATCCTGTTATTCTACCCATGCACATGGGTATTTCTTCCATGGTTCCATGATCATGACAGATAGGAGTCTTATATAAAGTCACTGCAAGGCAAACAGTCCTTCAGCCACCAACATACAACTAGTACCTCATGAGATCATGTTCTGCTGGTCCACAGTTTGAATCTAGGTTCAGAATTTCATGTAAGGTATGACAAAATGTGTGTTTAGATCCAGGGGTATTTGTTTATAATGGTAGTTTGGTCTTGAATCCTAGATTTGAGTTAATTATATTCTACTCTGAATAATAAAGTAATAATCTATTGTACGCACACACACATACACTCATGCAGCATATTGTATGCTTGATCAGCTGCTTAGTTTTTCTCTCACCCATCTATTCCATTTCATAACTGCTGCTATCTTTGCTGAGCACCACACCATCAATCCACACTGAGATTAAGGAGGGTGGGTCGCAACCCCTTGTGAGTTTCTTGCCAGATATCACAATCTGTAAATGGCTGTGAAATTTCATACTGTTGTGCTCCTTCCAGTCACTTTGCTCTTATGTTCACAAATACAAGGGGAATAAATAAAACAAGACACAGAGACTTTGGAATGCGCTCAATGAACAGCAAAGAACTACATTGTTGTCGGGCCACGTGCAAATGTCTGCATCATGAGCCATTCTTTCTCGTTCCTGCAGTTCTCTACAAGAAAGATTCAGGACAATAACTCCTCAGTAATAATTAAGCTGATGGCCTATTATGCTGTATTGCAAATCAAATACATGTAGCATTTGGCGGTGGCTGAAGAGGGGAGCACTGGCATGAGGCCAGCTCGTCTTGCTGCAGGGATGAACAGATGCAGGTGCATCACAACTTCCCGCGTCTGTCGGGGTAACAGAGAATGGACCAGTAACAATGGTAGGCATCCACTTAAGTGTAATTGTATAAGATGGCTCGCTCTCAAACCTTCTCTTTGTTAGGCAGGTGTTTTGATTCTACACTTGTATGTGGTTAAGTTTATGTACATAGAGGGTTTTGGTTTAACATTCACTGAATACACATTCCATTTATATTGAAACTTTAATGACCTTTCCTTGTTTGTCATTACTGTAAAACTAAAACACAAGACCTTTATTCATCTGTGAAGTTATTGCTTATGTATACCCTGACATGTTGTGGCTCATCTCGTTTGATCATCTACATTCAGACTTGTTTATCAGTAAGATAAAATAGCGCTGTTCCTTTCATGTTGGTACGATGTAAAATATTGTAAAGTTTTCCAGTGTTTACTATTAGTTGTTTGTTTTCCACAGTTTTGTTTATCCCTTGAATTCCAGTGTATTTCCAGGCTATTGGATGTTGTTTAGTTGTCATCAAAAGGCGCTTATCTATGAAAGTTCTTGTGTTTTGAAGGAGAACTGAATATCAGCATTAAAAATTAAATGGTATATTGCAAAACATCACTTCATAGATTTGGGGCAAGTGTTGGAGCAGATGTTCCTCCAGTGATCTGTAAATAAGTGGAATTGTAGATAAAGACACTGAGGAGGCTGTAAGATATTCAGGAAGCAGCCCAGCCCTGCTTCAAATCCACTCTAAGAAAATAGTGCAAGAGCAGTCAAAAACTGTTAAAGCGTATTTGATTCTAGCATCTTGTTTTAGTTCTTCTTCCTCTCCCTTTCTCCTCAGACCCTCTCTCATTCCTGTGTGAACTGGTAGTGGGGGGATAGAAAAAAAAAGACCTTGAAGAATGCTGCGAGACGAAATTAATCGTTGGTGGGAGGAAAAATATCACTAAAGTATGCATAAATGAAAAGGAAATAAAAACAAACAAACATATATTAAAGAATATCTCGTATTGCGAATAGAACGTGTTTTAGTGAGAGTGAATGCTCTATGGGTTATATCTACTGTTTTAAAGAAATACTTGTCTGAAGGGAGTGTGCTGCCCTCTGCATGGCTCATATTTAATGAAATTTATGACAATTGTTCCTCAATCAGAACAAGTGCTTGTTTAAAATGCAAATCCGCTCTTGTCTGTGACATGCTGTAATTAGACAGAACAATGAGGTATTATTTCTGTGGTCTTTCTCAGTGCTCATCAAGGGCTTTGAGAATGGGACAATGATTGACCACCTGGTCCTGCTACTGTAGCTAAATTTATTAAACATGCTCTCTTTAGAAAATCAATGCATGATTGTATGAGTTATACAGGGTCAGGCTTATTTTTCATAGGAAGACATAATTAGCCTGACCTGTGACTTGCAAATACTTACTATTCTGTACTGTTATTTTAACTATTTTCTTACACCGGAATGCTTTGAAAGAACTTAGGATAAGATACACGTTTCTTAGTGTCATTATGTTCAATTTAAAATACAATTTTAAAAGACCTAATGAGAAAACCTTGTTTATAGGTACTAATAAAAACTTCAGTTTCATTAATAAGTTGTTACAATAACTGAATCCCTTTGCATTTGCAACTGCTATGCCAACAATTAGCTTGCTAAAATAATTGAACATCTCCTTACTGTCATGATGAAATTATTAGCACATGGGAGAGCTGGCTTTGGAATATATTGCACTCTGTTGAATTTGATACATATGATTGGCCTCAGTGTAATCTCAAGTTATCTGTACAGACGGGGATGTTTTGTGGTATTGAAAAGCATTTTAATCAAGGAATCATCACATTTCCCCTCCACAAGTCAGTGGGCAAAGCGAGAGGCAAATCTGTGTGCCTACTTATCCGTTAACTTGTGATTAACGAAACAGGCGGTTTCTCAGAAGAATGGCGCTTGGAGAAATGAACCCTGCCTTGTCTCTTGAGTCAGTTTATAATTATTATATTGTGTCTCAATTGAACTTCATCAGAGCACTCTCACAGTATAGCTCCACGACCAGAGCTGCCTGATGGATTCAGCTCATTCTGCTGCTTGGATAAATTAATTGGATTAAAGATTTGATTATCAATTTCTTTGCGCATCCATGCTTGCATCATCTTCACCCAAACACATTCCTAAGAATACACACACACACACACGCTTACACACACACACACAGGGGAGCAAGTGCAATAGAAAGAGTAAAGCAGAGAAAGAGTATACATACAAATTACTCCACTAAGCTTTTATCAACTTTTACTACATATTACTGAAGATTTTATTGTAGATATCCACAGAAGATATTTACATTATCTATCTATTAGATGAGCTCTTCACTCATTTTAAACCTTCTCTGCTGACAGTAAGTGCACCAGTCTAAACATGTATCATGAGTCTCTTCCTTATCACAATCTCTAACACTTCAAAGATGGGACAAGATGTGAATGAGGATAGTAGATTTTGTGTGTACGTGTGTGTGTGTGTGTGTGTGTGTGTGTGCGTGTTGGAGGGGCTGCTTGTGATTGGTACAAGGGTGTCAGGAGCAGATGCAAATGAGTAGAGTGCAGCAGTGTAAAACCAAATCAGAGAAAAAGAAAAAGAAATGAGTGGGAGAGGAAGTGAGAGAGAGGATGAGGGAGTGTGTGGAGTTCACAGCCTGGGCTACTTTCACACCTGCAGCCACTGAGCCTGTGTCACACTCGAACGTACGCGCGCGTAGACGCACACACATACACACACACACCGGATGACAAGCTCATGACACGGCAACAACACACCACAGCACGCCACTTCTGTATCCACTCAATCACAGTCTTGCTAATCACATGCAAATTAATATCCCGTTGTCCTCAGGTCACATCCATCATGTTAACAACACAACCCACGACAGTGCTTAACATCATTCCTACAAGAATCTATAGAAAACATGATGGTTTTTTTAGATATGAAATGCAATATCTACTACTGTCCAATCTATAATTTCATTTATAAAGGTTTTCTTTTGGCAGTAAAGCAGTTTTCTCCAAATGCTTTAACAAATTATTAAATTGTCTGTATTTTAAAATCTGCTGAAATGATTCATCAGAGCCTATGTTTCCTACCTCTCATATAACATACTCTCTGATTTGTTTTTAATCATGCTGATGTTTTGGTTTAATGTCCTGTGGGGTGGAAACTTTGTGCATCTTTTTAATGTAATGAGTGCAGAAGAACGAACTGCCATCTGCTTTTCTATTTACTAAATATTCTGGGCAAATCTGTCCTCAAATTCAGGGACTGGATCGCTCCTGATCATAATGCAAACATTTCTTTTTGATCCCAGATTGAAATCTGATTGAAATTGTCAGTATAAAGTGTCTACCTTTGAATTAAAGCAATTATTATTCCTTTGTGTTTGACATCAAAAGTACCTCTGAGTGAATTGACAGTGGTTCTGTAAGCTTCAGGAAAATGATGGATGTGCTTGAGTTAGTCACAGTGACTTGCATCACAGTCTTTGAGATTTAATTTCATTTGAATACATCCATAATCATTATAGCCATTTTGAAAGGAAGCTATTACAAGCATTTGCTGAGACTTCAAAATGTTTTACAACAGGCCCGAAACATCAAATATGAGCATAGTTGAATAGTCTTTAAATGCACTCATTAAGGCAATTGAATAATGTTGTGGTGTAGTGATCAGAAAGCAGCTTGTGTTCAACGATGGGTTAAATTATGAGGTGTACTCCTTTGAATACAGATTTCTTTTTAGTTACTGGTACGTTTTGTCAGTAGTTTTGCCCCGTGTAACACATATTACTTCATGCACACTAGTAAAAGCATTCCAAAAGCTTTCTACTTAGAACTTTTTGAAAGAGGGCTGTCTGAGGGTTGTTGAGAGTGAAAGGTTCAAAAGGAAGCATTTTTCTGTTCTTTATTATAAAAGACTCAGACCCAAATTTACTGCTTCACAAATGAATTGCCTCATCAATTTGCAAGAGCTTTAAATTGCAAGTTAATGTCTGACTGACGTAGAAATGTATGCACATCCAGATACCATGCAAATATTTCTCGAATTTAAGTCTACTGGGTGCAAATAGCAGAGCTGAGAACACAGTTGGTAGAGATACAAATTTTGATCATTGCCCTATTCAAATCTACTGCATTTGCAGACAAATAACAATCATTTAGCGTTATAGGCTTAGTTATTAGGCTATTTGTTCAAATAACAAAATCTATCTTGGCTACAATCTACATACATTTCGTCAATGTCTATCCAGACACACTGGTCTCTCCATGCCCTCCAGATGCACACAGCCCTATCATTATTGTGATATATTGTGATGAATTAATGTGATATTGCCTGTAACATTGTAGGTGATCATGCTGCGGAGCCATGAATGGTGACTGTTTTCACCATTGGTCATTACTGTTGTCAAGGATGGCTGGTCTATGCTTGTTGAAGGTCCATTTTTACTGGTCCGTTATTTGCCCATGTCCAAATTTTATTCCCTGAAACAATTTCTGTGCAAATGTATTCTGATGGCTATTGGCCACTAGCAGGCATTTGAAAATGATCCAACTCAGATGGTGGATTGGGGATATTTCAACTCAGGAGTGAGATTACAGCGAGGAGCTCTATCATGTTGTATCAACCAAGGTCCATAATCTTTTGAAGGCCAGAAAGATTAATGTCACAATGACTACAGCGCTGCAGAGTAAAAGTTTCCTTCTTTGACAGATGGCAGGTGTTTTGAGTTTTTGTTCCATAACAGGGTATGGGCTGGAAAATGAGTTTGGAAAGCCAGAAATGTCAGCTCCCAGGGAAGTAGTCATTGAATCATTGGTGTCAACAACCCATTAGATATATTATGGTCATTTTGTTCTATGCCATAGTAAAAATGTAATTGCACCTTGAGCATCCAGAACAAAAATCAATGCTTTTGTGAGGAACAAGAAACAACTTTTTTTTTTTAAATCTGTACCAGCTCGGTCACTATGGTAATGCCATTATGCATGGCGCTGAAGTGAAGGTAAAGAGCCAATGTGAATGAATGAATCATTGGCAATCAATATGAACTCACTTAAAAATAATTTGTAAAGTTTTGCACTTTAGATCACTCTTTTTCTTTGCAATTAAATTAATTTTGCTGTCAATTTGAAATGTTTTGTTTGATATTGTCAATCTTTTGCTTGATCCATTTTGACCCAAGTCTCGGGTTTTTTGATAATGACTGACTTATCCTCTAAAACATACAGACTGTTGGTGATAATTAGACAGGGGCTGGACAACATAGACTAAGTTGTCATTTAAATTCACCAATACAAAATGCCTTTGGGGACATTTTTATCAAATGAAGAGAGCGCAGAATTTTCAAGGGAGCATTTCACTGGGAAACAGCTGTAGAATTTAGGACACCTAGGATACCACCTACAGTAGATAGTGAACAGTATCAATTAATAATGATTGATTGACCTCTAAGTTGTTTCACAGTTAGTTTTGTTGCCATTAAATACATTTTTATGATTTTAATGTTGTTACTGTAGATGTCTTATAATGATACCCATAGAGTTCATTGAGCCGTTAACTACAGCCAAAAATGTGCAGTAACAGAGTCCAAGTAACATAATGAAAAGTGTAATTCTTGCCTTATAAAGTAAAACCGTAACAATTTCGAGGTGTAAATGAAGTAGGATGTCAAATTTAAAAGTAAGTTTGACCTACATATTTACTATTTGAACTATACAGTGTACGTGGTGCTTATACATTTCATTGAAATTGTCAGTATAAAGTGTCTACCTTTGAATTAAAGCAATTATTATTCCTTTGTGTTTGACATCAATACTGCCGCTGAGTGAATTGACAGTGTTTCTGTAAGCTTCAGTCATAGTGACTTGCATCACAGTCTTTTTTTTTTTTTTTAGATTTTCTTATAATTTAATTACACTGCAGGCAGAAAATTTGACCTTCATATGAACTATTTGAACTGCACAGTATAAGTGGTGCTTATACATTTATAATGGAGCAATAGTGATGGTTAACTTAGTACCACATTGTTCTATTGTTTTATCTGATGAATAATGAGCCATTCTCATGAGACCAACA
>CABFOQ010021519.1:22281-34570 GCA_900660455.1 Gephyroberyx darwinii
AAAGTGTAATTCTTGCCTTATAAAGTAAAACCGTAACAATTTCGAGGTGTAAATGAAGTAGGATGTCAAATTTAAAAGTAAGTTTGACCTACATATTTACTATTTGAACTATACAGTGTACGTGGTGCTTATACATTTATAATGGAGCAATAGTGATGGTTAACTTAGTACCACATTGTTCTATTGTTTTATCTGATGAATAATGAGCCATTCTCATGAGACCAACACAAATCAGAATATTCTGAATTATCTTCAAATCCAAACATAACAATTCCATTGGAGAAAGTAAAATATTTCATTATTATGTTTAACTGAATTACAAGCTATTGATATAAAAGGACCAACATTATGAGATGTGAAGCAATGTGTGTGTCTTGTAGGCAAGGGGGGCACATTGTGTAGAGTAATACAGAGTCTTCATCAGTACACACACGGAATGAGGGGAGGAAAGATTTGAGAGTGATAACAGCGATCGGGAGAAGTTGGATCACACCCAGTTCTCATAGTTTCACCACTGTGCAGGCAAAAATGTTTTGTCCACATAACATTATTAAACAAAAGGGGGCCTTATCTCTCTATATCATTGGCTATTGTACAATAACTAGATAGTATAGTGTACTGCAGAAGTATATTCAAAATCTGAGATTTTTACAAACAAGTTGGAACAGATAATCCTATACATACAACCTCAACATAGAAAAGATGGACTACATTATATTGTATACTGCAAGAGAAGTTACATATGAATATGAAGCTTATACAATGGGAGAACCAGTGAAGTCACATAGTGAGTCTATTCTTCCCATGTCACTTGCTAAGGCTCGATAATGCTTACTATAAAATCCAGAATTGATCTTTAGCCTAATAAAAGAAATTCCATTTACATCTTCGCACCAAATGAATTTGTAAATGGGCTCTAGCATAAGGCCCTGTGCAACTGGCTGCAATTACCTGAATCACCCTTCCAGTGGCTCTATCTTGCTATGTGTATTTCAGAAAAAAAGAAAGAAAATGCTTCCCTTAGGACCTTCCACCCTCAAGGACTATTTTTTAAAGCATTTATCAGATGCAAAAATCTGAGTAGAACCATCCCACATATGAACCCTTTTTGAACTCCCAGCAGTAGCTGCAGGTATACCCTATCACGTTGAAGAGGGAATGGAAAGTTTCCCATAACTTTAGTAGTAAAATGAAGGGGTTGTTCATTAGAGCACAAGAAATATCTATCCATTAACCTTTTTTCATATATAGCATAGTAATTTTAGCTTTTCAGCCCATGACGCCACTGTGAAAAATCATATAGTTTTGGAGTTATTCTAGAAGGCATACACTATATTGATATTCAGGCTGGAATAGAATTCAATATGTCATTCCCAAACATTTCTTCCAGAGAATCACTCCTTTCTCTATAATTTCCATAGAAATTTTGTGTGCAAATGCGGTAATAGACACATTTATAACATCAAAAGGATTCAATTTTCTTTTCAATCACATAACAGTATGAATAGCTTTTTCCATTGAATCTAACAACGAGAGGCCATTACCACATGCTAAAGGATGGGTTGCCGCCACTTGCTTTTATGAATGTGTGTCAAACAATTTTTCATGTCTCACATTTGTTCTAACAAAACGGGGCCTGTCAAACAGGTTTATTTCTAATTTGTCAGGTGGAGGTCATTTTATTTCAATTGGTGTGGGCAATCACAAGTGATGCATACATACATATACATTTATATAATGCAGAATTTTAGTCTCTTTAATACATTAACTCCACCTCTAGTTCACAAGGCACCAACATGGCAACTAGAGTCAGCTAATTGCAGTTGGTAAATTACATGGAAGCGATGACATGCAAAGCAAGGCTGTGATTGCTAAACATTGAGCATTTGCTGGCTGGGGATGTGGCCACTGTTCAAATAGATGGGTGATAAAAGCAAATATTTTCACCTCAATCGTGTAATGGCTGCATCTGGAGCACTTTGTAGAAAAGGTTTATAGTAAATGGCTGGAATGGGTGAGTTCCTCATCTTTCAAGCATATTGTAGCTGGCCCATTCTCGCTAGTTTTTGTGCTACTGCACTGGAAATAAAGCAACATAAGTGTATGATCAGTATATAAAAAAAGAATGGGTAGAAGAATTATATTAATGGTACCAGGATTTTTCCTGGCTCAGAAAAGTGCTTTGGTGGTACTTGTACAGGCCAGTGAACACAACCCTCTATACCATGAACATGGACCCCTGTTATTTTGCCCCAAATAACTTTCAGTGATGAAGTGACTTGATCATATTAATAGTTAACAGGTTGGCAGCTTTTCCTCTATTCTAATTGTTTGAAAACAAATAACCAATATGAAACTTGGAAGTGAAGTCTGCAGGTATTTTACAAAGACCTGGCATGACACAAGAGGGTTTGCCTACCAGTTAGTTGATACTATCATTTCCTCTTCGATTAACAGTTATTTGCCAAAATGAGTCTGCTATTTAACTTTGGCCCAAAGTTGGATGACATTTTTGTCTTGTGCACATGTCGTTTTGAAGCGGTAGTTTCGCACATGTCGCTGGACTCTTAGTTGACTTCTTCTGCATCACGATAGTGTACAACAGTGCTTATTACCGCTGCCCTGCTGGTCGGAGTACCATATAGCATCACAAAAAATCACATGACATTAATATATTGCTGTAAAATGGGACTGATTACACATTCTAGCTCCTCATGCTCTAGCTCCCAGTGAGATATCCTAATGCTTGCAAAAAAGAGACAAGGCAACAGTAAACATATTGGGCCAGATTCATAAAACTCAGTGGTAACAGCATTGCACCACGCAAAATCTGCGGCACGGTAATTTTAGCTCATTCATAAAGTTACCGTGGTGGTGACAAGCCCACCGGAATCCATTACTGTTGCGTTATTCTCCGCCATGTCTCAGATGAAAGCCAATGAAAATCAACATGATCCTGAGGTGTTACATATTCAAGAGTCACTAACTGAAGGCCTGGAAAGCAAAATGGACATCATGCCAAAGACAACCAAAATTCTCGGTATCAGAGCTACGTATTTTAAGAGAAGTACTGAAACAGATTTGCAGAGGCAAATGTCACTGCAGCCATGCTGCCATCCATCTGCACACACCATTTGTTGTTTTTGACAGATCACATAAAGGCCAAGTTATATACTCTTTGCATTACCAAGACTATTAAAAGCAACAATTACACCATGCTATTGCAATGAGCAAATAAAGTAACCATGTAAAGATTTCCTGCAAAGTCAAGTACCTGTGCCTAGACGTCACAAATGAAAATGTAATTCTTTAGAGTCTCACTCATCTGGCCTGGTTCTCCCAAGAGCATTAGATGATAGAATATGTACAAGTTGAAAATAATTGTTATTTGTCTAAGCAGGTATTGAACATGTTGTAAATATTGACACTGTCAGCCTATGTCAAGCCTATGTCAAGTTACTCTGTCACTGAGATGATGTAACAAAGGTAGTCTTAGCCATCTCGTCTCATTTAAGATTTACACTTAGATATATTGATCTTTCTATCCCCATAGTTTTTTCTATTTAGATTGACGTATTTATTCAATGTGGCTATGTGTTCCATTGCTCAAAACAAGTCCATATCCATGAGTATGGATTCTGTGCATTCCATAGGGAATTAGTTGGATAAGGGAATATCATTGTATCCCAATTATATAGTTGAACCAAATATACACATTTATTTATGCTGCCCTGTCTCCCCCCATCCCCTGTGGACAGGGAGACAGATGTAGATGTTATTCTTTACGATTCTTTTTTTCATTGAATAACAAAAACATGTCTCAGTGCATTGATGTAGTGCAACACAACTTAAAGATGGGCTGTGATTGAATTTAGATATGTTTCATGTGAGCAATGAGGTTTTCATAATTGTGTGAAACATCTCAATATCCAAGAGTGATGTTGAGGGACTCATCGGAACCGTGCAACTGAAGCATGGACCCACCATCTGGTGAGAGCCAATCTGAGAAGCAGCTGGACTTGCTCTCCTTGTCTGATATACTTAAAGTGGCTTTATCCTTAGTGAACGATAAGGATTGTGAATGGCAGTGAATAACGAATTTAACTACAGGAAAAAACAATAGCACAACTAATTCAGTGTTTCAAGTTCTTCAACTTGAAACACTGAATTAGTTGTGCTATTGTGTACGATCTAAATAAATCTCACTGTAATGATGGTGCTGCCTTGACATTTAAAAAAGGTAGGCTAACGAAGGGGTACTGAAGGGGTGACATTTATATTGTTATTTAGTTGGCATGTTGAATTTGTATTGTTGATATATATTTTCATTATGTTATGGCAGATGTACATATAATACATTCATGACTTCTTTACAGGTTTTTTCATCTTTCATTTTTTTAGGCCACCAGGTTCATGATTTTGCAGTAGGAATGTGTTGTTCCCAGGCTATTTTGGTTTGTTCTGCCCCACGAGGCTCAGTGCAGCTAAAGGGAAACATGAATACCATTGCACCTGACAGCATGTTGACTTTTAATCACATTGTAGTGACAAGGGAGGTACTTCAGCGTGGATAATTGTATCTTGGGTCTACTGCACGCTGCCTATTATTGATTCATGGGGAGCAGAATGAACTCCTTGTAAACGTATAAAAATGCATTTAAGTGTCCATTCTCCTTTGCTAAAATCGCAGCTCCAGCTATCTGCTTTTGTCACTCCCAGTCCTGCGCTCTGCCAGCTCTGCTTTTAAGGCTCTGGCAGGCAGGATGGAGCTTATATTTAACAAAGCTGACAGGTTGGACAGTAATGCAGTTGTCTGGGCTTTTATTTCTTACATGGGATTGGCTTTTCAAAAGCCACAGCACATCAGAATGAAGTGTTTTCCGACAGGCCCCACACGAAAGTTGAACAGCAGCAGTTCGTACTCTGCACATATCAGCCTCTCTTTTCTCACAGAATGAAAGCTGCCTTCTGGTTGAGACAAACTATAGAGAAACTTTGGGAAAAGTTCTCTGCTTTATAGTTGCTGACCAATGTCCACATTATGATCTTAACTTTTCTTAATTTTTTATATTTGTTTAAATGATTTTGTAACAATCATTCAAAATGTTTTGGGGTAGTGTTATGTATTGACTATTGTGTATTATTTAATTATATTTATCATCCTATTTTCTTTATTTTATTTTAGTGTATTATTATGTATTATGAATTGTGAATTGACCATATTATCTATCTATCTATCTAGATAGATAGATAGGATTAAGCATATAATCTACAATCTATAAACGTAATCTTGTTTTTAAGGCTACATGTATAACAGACATAACATTGGCTACTGGGTTCTCAAAGTATTTCCTCCCTTTGGGTTTACAAATGGAGAAAGCACTATTTCAGAATTAAATGCTAGGAATTACTCTGTGGACTTCTGTATGCCCCCTAGTTAAGCACTGTTGTGTTCCTCTGTCTTTTTTTGATAAGTTTAAAATTACAAGATGCTGTTGAGTGACATTTTTTTTCTACCATTCCCTGTAATTTCTAGTGAGGCCATTGTATATTGTTGTATACAAGTTAATGGAGCCAAGCCACAGGTTGTGAGGCCACCTCAAAAGGCCTTCCAGTGTAATAAGAGCCTGGAGGTTTACTGGTTCCCCAAGCAAAGGGCAGAGTGAACCAGGCTGCCAGGCAGCTGCTCCTCTTAACATTCACTCATGGGGACACCTCCAAAAGTGAGGCCTACAAAGATGACAGTGTACCACACTACAGCTGGAAATAATGAGGATAAAAAGTGGTACTACAGGCCGTTCCTCCTTAGCTAAATCCTCTTTGTGCCCAAAGACTTGGCACCGTCTTTTATTTGCCTATATGAATTTGTCATTCCTAATTTATTCTTTGCATTTTCCATGGATAAAGGAATTAAGCAGACATTTATTTTTTATTGAAAACTCTGTTTAGTTAATTGAGCTTCTTGGTTGATCAATTGGATTATATCATATATCATTGGATTGTCAGTGAAATCTTATTGAGTAAAATTTCACTGGCTTTGGTTATGTGGTTTTGACTTGGTAGATAGCAGGCCCTTTTTGTGACATGTTAAGACTCTACCACATAATATACACTGATAGTAATTCCTGGAACCTCTTGCTGTTTCTGAGTGAAAATGCTAGAAAAACGAACCCCCAATGCATGCAAAATGCTACATTTCAAAGATGAAGGTTTGAGTAAGAGGAGCAAGAAAGAAACAACCGAAAGAGACAAGAAACAGATAATGATCTAATTTTGGGACAATGATGAGAATAGCCAGCAACAATTGCTTCAATAGGGAAATAGGAAATTACTAAGTATCCTCTGCCTAGTCCATTAATGTGCCTGGGACATGAACCAAGACTTCCTGAATTGACAGGAAGCCATACACATGTTGCCACTGAGTGATGGAGTGTGTACAGGAAAAGGGCGGGGCTGGTGGAGGCTTGTGGACCTGGCATGCCCAGACAGAAACATTGTGTGATGAGCATTACTCAGTGTTTTCAGAGCCTGGGCTGGCCATTCATCCACACCAGTCAGGCCTCCATGGCAGTGATTAGCATTGTCATCCTCATTTCCAGACCCTCTATGCAGATGGCCTGCATGCTGGAGGTGCCAGCATAAGAGTGGCTGTTCTCTCTCTCATAATCTCTCTCTGGCCTCTGCTCTCATCTCTCCTTTTCATTTCCATAAAAATATTCTAGGAAAATTTGTATGGTTGTTTAAAGTTCCTCCATTACAGCACAGGATTATCAAAAATATATTTTCCAGCACATATGCACTGATAAATGTTTTGGTGATACTGCTGACGCAATTGTGCTGTTTCTTTGTGAGTTACATATATTGGCATGGCTAACGTTTCATCTTTTTAATCAAGTAAAATCAGTTATATGCTGCAATATGAAACCCATAGCTGTAGAAGATGACAGTTCAGTGCAGCAGAGGGAGAGGTCTGATCAGCACACTGCCTGGGGCACTACAGGGCTGCCGTGGGCTCTTCACGGCCTCTA
Source organism: Gephyroberyx darwinii (assembly GCA_900660455.1). NCBI lineage: Eukaryota > Metazoa > Chordata > Actinopteri > Trachichthyiformes > Trachichthyidae > Gephyroberyx > Gephyroberyx darwinii. The sequence goes on from CABFOQ010021519.1 coordinate 29,310, forward strand.
TAGATACACTCAGCAATTAGGCCCCTCTACTAGTCCTGTGGAGAAGAAAGTACTGCAGCCAAACAGGATATGGCATGTCAGTTTAATACCACATCTTGATGTTTCTTACCATGCACGACTGTCTCATAAGCTCATTTATAACCTTTGACAACAACTTTTGACCCTCCACACTATGGATTTTTTTTTCACTCCTCCATAGCTCTCCTCTCTTCTGTGCTCTTCCTCTTTTTTTCTCCTCTCTCCTCACTTCTCCTCTTTTCTCTTGTCTCCTCTCCTCTCCTCTCCTCTCAAAGCCAAGATGATAGGCCTAATAATTAAAGCAATTCTGTATGGGCTGGAGAGCTGCAGAGCATCTGTGTGTGTCAGACTCCTGACATGATACAGAGGGACAGCGCAACTATTAAATATCCATCATGCCACGCCACATCAGTTCTAATGCAATCAGAAACACATGAGTACGCCGGCTAAGTCCCCTTCCATCCACAATGATTAAAGAAGTCTTTAATTTCCAAGACAAATAAAAAATGCAGGATCATTTTATCAAAAATGTAAATGACCTGTCTCTTTGGATGACATTTACCAGGGACAGAGCTGGAGCTAATATGAAAGTCTGTATACTGCTGTGAGCAGCTGCACAGGGACTATGCTCTCTTGATGACTATTATCATTCTAATGAGAAAGATGTTTGTGGCCTGTGCTGTAACTCCTTGTTCCTCCCTTTCTTCTGACATGTTTAAAAGCTAGAGGTTTGTTGAGACATAGATGTGTCTGAGCACATGAAGGCATACCAGGAAGCATATGGGGGTAGGAGGTCAAAGGTTATCATCATGCCACTGACAGACAGGAGCGATACAATAAAGAATATATTTGCTTGATATAGTCTCCCCAATGACCAGTTCTATTGGATTCACAAATTAGACAGCAAGTATGAATTGAATGGGCACAATGTTCCTGACAATTCATAAAATTAAATCTAATTCTTCCCAATGATCACATGAAGTCTTTAAGGTCTCTTACTGTGAAATGTTTCCAGTATGTTTTGCATTATGATGTTACACAATTTAGAGTGTACATTGTTTTTACGTTCAGTGAGAATGTCATTCCTCCATGTTATTCTCAGTGAACCTGAAAGAGGCTGGTAATTACACTTGTCTTTGTAACCCTTGTGGGAATTATGTGAAAATGGCTATGACTCCTTTTTTTTAAAGATGCAAATAGCCCCAGAAAATTGATAATTTGTGAATACTGATTAGTTAAATTGCCAATACTCCAATTGACATTCCATGCTCACACCCACTCCCCTCTTCCTTAGCACCCAGTAACACAAGAATATTTCCCTGCTTTGGCCAAGCCAGAGAAATAGCTTGGAAAACAGTTTCCACATGTGGCACCAACAAAATATGAACAAATCCAAATACTCAAATCAGTCAATTAAGGAGAGAGTATTAACAGCCAAAGTCAAAATAGAAATGGAAACAATATTTAATTAATACATCATAGGACTATACGATATATATACTGCAGAACAGTCATTTTAATTGGCATAAAAGGATATTTGCAAAATTGGAAGGCTATGTGACAACACAGTTGGTGTTTAAGAACCATTGGGGGATGTCAGCGCTGGCTCACATTCTGCACAGCTCACCACCACCTCCACTGCTCTCATGTTTATGCAGAGATAGCCTGAATCCTTTTGATTCTACACTGAGGCTTTCGATTTGGTGCTGAGTGTCTGCTGGCAGGCTTTCAACACTACTTCAGGTTCAGGCGTTCACTAATCAAGCCCAGGTGGGGCAGGGCATGGGCATGGGAGGGTAGGATGACATAGATGTGTGGAGCTGGCAAAAGGATTATTTTGGAAGCTGCATCACCTTTTGGAGTAAAAGAAGAAGATGTTCTATGGTCCCTTTGCTTGTCCTGGTGCTACCCTACAGCCCACAAGCCTTTGCTTGATGTAAGTGCTGTCTCTGCCAGACAGAGGTACTGGTAGCACTGGAAACCTGATGAACACATTACTTATTCACTCAAACTTGATTCAAACATGAACAACTTTAAAGTGCATATTTTTTGTACTAGAAGATCAGGGAGTGCCTTGTCAACAACTCCAAGCTGTCCTTGATTCAGGCTTCTCCAAAGTTTCTATGAGTTTTAAAATCATCTTTTTGACAAAATCTTTTTTGAGACTCAAGATAATGTCAGGAGAGATCTTATGATCATATTACAAGCTACTTTATTGGCATTGTTGTCGTGTTTGGAAGCTGATACCCCCAGCATGCAGAAGGGAATATCAGCCATGCATTTAAGTGTGGGAGTGCCAAGCACAGTACAGTATTGATTAGGGTCTTGTAGCATTCCATGTCTTTTTATTGTTTTGTTATATTTTTGTTGTTTTCTCATTTATATATTTTTGTCTTTCTGTACCTCACTATTATGAGCTATTTCTGATGTTCTTTTAATTTGTACAGCACTTTGTATTGCAGAGTCTGCACGAAAAGTAATATAATAAAAATATAAATAAAGATTGATTGATGTAAATCATATGGGAACTGCGACTTGAGGGGCAGCTGGGGTCAAATACAGGGGGACTACTATTTAGGCAGGGTCCCAGACTGCATTAGCCAACAGTGCACCTACAGATCCCCCAAATGATCTACCGAGCCTGTCAAACACAGAGGGGTGGGGGGTGGTGGGTGGCGGGTAGCAAGTCAGTTAGCATGACGAGGGAGCTATACAGATAAATCACAATTCACTCAGGGAGCAGTCACACTCAATGACATATTCACTGGCTAGCTCTACAGCTCATTTGATAACGCTCTCACCACGCCATTCATTTTTCTGAAGGATGAAAGGCAGGCTGAAAATGTCATCAGCTCACTGAGGCAGCGACGCCAGTGACTCAGAATAAAGAGGGAGGGAGGTGCCTCATAATTAATTAAGTTTCTTAACCCTGCTACAGCCAGAGAGTCATCCCACTATTTTCCAGGGGCCTTTCAATTAGACATGCGTTGTAATTAAATGCTGTGTCACAGTGCTGTTGGGGCCTGCCAGATTTATGTCCCAGGATAACCTGCTGCCATTCATCATCATGATGGATAGTACATCCCAACAGGAAGATTGTTAGGGTTTTTTTTCACAAAGGTGTAGCGATCGTATGGTAATAATAGAAATTTGTGTTATTCTTACCACCCCCTCCCTTTCTCACTACATACACCTTGTCGACTATTTCAAGCAATGCTTGAGAGAGAGAGTCAGAGAAAAAGAAGACTATTCAATAAGAGGATAAGTAACTTGAAACTTCAAATCTGTTTGACATAGAACTCTGAATCTCTTTTCTATAACATAGATGTTTACAAAAGTTCATTATTCACAAATCTGTAAGTAACCATAACACAATTAGTTGCTGAAGTGGTACTTTTCAAATGTTTTAACTAAACACATAACACAAAATCTCCTTGGATGTTCCTTAGATGTAATACAGTATCAAAGACAGCACACTCACACTGAGAGATACAGAATGAGAGTTGCTCCTATGGGTGCCCTGGCATTAATGTGTGGCTGACTGTGAATTCTGAGAAGCCTGAAAATTGGCCGGTGCAACAGAGGCAGGCAGAGACAGTCATCTGTAGACATGTCTTAAGGACATAGTATGGTCATCTTGACTACACACTTGTGTGTTAGATGTACTTTCAGGTCCATCTCACTTCAAAAAGCCCCTGGCCTCCACCAATGTGTCTCTGTGCAACTTAAGATCACACACGGCTATGTTGTTCTGCTTTGTGTTGTTCTGCTTTGTGTTTCTCCAAGTCTAGCAAGTGTGCAGTGTACCTGTTTACAATAACACATACTAGATCTACATCATATATGAGGCCTTTATATTACAGTGCATCTGTAGTCCTCAATATTTTTCTATGAAATTGTTTTTGTCAAAGAAGCTTGTTGAGGTAATCCCGTATGTAGGACACAGTTCTATGATACCTGGGTATGTAGTGTCAGAAATAGAGTGTGAGTACAAAGACAAACATGAGCACCTGCTGCAGAAGACAGGCACTGTCATCATGAGAGTTTCAAATTAACCACACGGGAGAACAAAACAGAGAGAGACAATGTTTTATATTTGTCATTATCAATTTAGTAAATGTAGATACAGTACTTCAAACATGAAGATTCCTTTTATTTCTCACCATTTCATTTCCTTTGGTAGTGTCTCCAACAATAAAATAGTGCCACCTACAATCCCACAGCTAGTGTCAGTGTTTCAGTGTTTCTGTTGTATAGTTAAGGTTAACCAGATATAGTTATTGCTTTTCCTGTAGTGGCTTTTGCTGTGTGTAATTTTGACTTGGCCTGTGGTGGTAAGGGTAAGCAGTGCCCTCAGAACAACCAAAATAGACACCAAAAGGCATGTGTAAAACATTACATAGACTGAGACAAAATATTGTGTTCTTCTAAAGAAAGGTCAGAGGAATTTTATATTGTAACACCAACCTCATCCGATGTGGCATTGACCCTGGACACCTGGACAAATCTCCTCCATTGAGCTTCTGGTGCTGTTTTTCTGTAATGTCATTTTCTGTAGGGCATAGGCCAAGCAGTTGCTATACTGTAATACTAGCTGCCGTAATGCCATGTGGTATGCTTCATACAAGCACGTATTTACAAAAAAAAAAACTCCTGCTAACATAAAATTGATGTGAAAGGAGTCTTGACCCCTATTTATTTTTTATTTTTCCATTGCTTTGTTAAAAGGCACTGAGGGAGTGTTTTCTGTCAATGCTTTTTACCCTTTTGCTGGCCTGCTGTCCATCTTCCTGGCTGGATTCTCAGTGAAATTGCTGTATACCATAATAGACTGGGCCATTTGGGGCTCCACACAATGAATGTTGTTGTAATTCCTCCTGCCATGGGGGCAATGAATGTTCCATGTTTTCTTTTTTTTCCATTTTGCTTGTTTCCTATGTGTAGAGAGCAATTTACATGGAGACATTAATGTAACTGTCATGTTCTATCCAAGATCACTGATGCAGAACTGCTAAAAGACAGCCAAGCCACAGTATTGATGCTCAGGGCACCAAAGATTGAGCTGCAATACAAAGTTAATGGAATTAAGTAAAGAATTCTCCCGTCCACCAAAGCAGAGAGAAAAAAGAGGAGCATTTAAATAAGCATTGGCTCGGGAATAAATGATAAAATGAAGTATCTCGAAAGGCATTTGTGAACGTAATTTGTGTGAGATGGGGGGTGGGGAGGTAGGGGGTGGGATA
>CABFOQ010021519.1:34590-50185 GCA_900660455.1 Gephyroberyx darwinii
GGGTGGGATAAAGGGAAAGTGAATAAATGTGTATCACATTAACTTTGACGCTGCTGCAGCATCAGCTGTTTATATGATTTCTCTACTTGCCTTATTGTTGTCTAAATAACAACATGGGCAACTATTATATCAAGTAAATTGCTCAGTGAATCACAAGTCTTTCAACAACATTGGTACTGCAGTACGTTTCAATCTTGCTGCTCTAAATGCTGTATCTTCTTGGTGAACTCTCCACCCCATCAATGGATTATTGTATGGCTGAGAAGCAGAGATGGCAGGGGAGCTGCAAAGACAGGGAAGGGGCTTTGGGAGAAACGGTGGAGTAACAAGGCCTTGTACCTCTGCATTACATGTTCAAAGCCTGCCTTGTTTTCAGTAGGGACCCTGCAACACAAGTCAGTGCGGATGTCTTTTTCACGACAGTTTTCTTCCACGGCCAGCAACCCTTTAGAAGGATAAGGAAGAGAAACAGACAAAAGACCAAAATAAATGCTATGAACTCTTACTAAACTGAATAATATGTTCTAATTTTTGGGGAGGAGTTATGATTACTATAAAACCACTGGAATCATGAAAATGATCTTAATGATCTCAATGATCTTAATTGTGATTATGTCATTATAAATTGAATAAATTTCATTTGAATCAATATGCTCACTCAGTATGCTTTAGAAAGCAAACCCATGACATAATTCATGACACATGCAACTTGAATGTAACATATTTACATTGTATTGGTATGGGGGAGTGTTTCCAAAAGAGCTATGGATGTGGAGTAGCTTTCTCTCGTTTCAAGAGCCCGTGCCTCTACTAATAGTCCCTCTACTTCCATTCCATTATCTGCTGATTCCGATTCCTGCCGTAGATGATGATAAGAAGGAAATCGCCAGTTATGGTTGAAGTCAATTCATTCATTTGCAAACCCATCTATCAACACAATGTGTCAAAAGGCAGGACTGCAATTCATTTGTCATTAATGATTCATTAATGCCCTCTTCATTAATTCATAATCGGTTTCGAGGTTTGATCTTAATTGCTTGCTATGATTTTGATTTGGATCACAGCCAGCCATCAATTAACTCATTTCTGCCAGTCAACAGGGGTTATTATTTTATGAAACAGTGCAAACTGTTTGCTCCATCTAAAAGAAAAACAATAGATAATAAAGGGCTGAGCTATGTTCTTGAAGCTTCCTCCAATGCATGAAATAGAGTTATTATTTATCCTTTACTGGAGAGGAAGAGGCAACATGACAGGAGAAGTTTGCAGAGTGTAATGAAGAAAAATCATTTTGAACAAAGAAGAAAGACCAGATCTCCATCATAATGATGACACCCTGCATCGTTGCATCATCTCATTACATGGTGTGTGTGTTTGTGTGTGTGTGTGTGTGTGTGTGTGTGTGGTGTGTGTGTATGTGCGTGTGCGTGTGGTTCCACCTGTTGAGCCCAGAAGCTCTGAGGAAGTGTGTACAAGAATAACTGTCTCTCATGTTATTATAACTGCTTTAAATAAATTGTTTAAAAAATGAATTAAGGATTTAGCCTGATATCCATAGAGGATTTAGCCTGATATCCATAGAGGATTTAGCCTGATATCCATAGAGGATTTAGCCTGATATCCATAGAGGGTTTAGCCTGATATCCATAGAGGGTTTAGCTTGATATCCATAGAGGATATCAGGCTATGCCATCATAACTCTACTGGCACATCGTGCAGGCAGCACCATTCACTAGCCCACCCACTCTAGATGTTACAGGCTGCAAGGTTGAGTGTGTGAAAGTGGGCATGTCACTGGGTTTATCCAGGAGGCACCTTCCTTCACCGATGTCTCATTGAGTGGGCCCACAACACCTCAAGAAGGCTCAACAGTGTATTCCAGCGTCCTGGAACCACCCCCCTCCATGCCAACTCTCATCAGATTCAACCAAACTTTACCACCCCACCATCAGCCTAGCATTAACCTAATCTTGACCTAACATCAATACAACATGAAGACAAATAGTAAGTAATCTTGAATGAAATGCAGTTCAAATTTGGCAGTTTTGTGTAAGAGATTGTTAAAATTACATGAAATATGATTTTTTTAAAATAACATCTTGTTTTGAAACTACTTTCCCTCTTTATAGGAAATGAATGTGGTGGGCAATGGGAGACTATATACAGCTAAGAATCATGGATGGTTTTGTGGTTGCTCACCTGAAATAGTTCCAAAAGTAAACCTGGCTACATCCGCTATATTGAGTTCATGATATTTAATTAAAATTATGAATCTACAGGCCATAAAATAAAAACACTAACAAGTTGTTTTTTTCATCTTTGGATAATGCTAGTCACCTACTAGTGCACACTAAAATGTTAGCATGGAGCACCAAAGCAAATGATCAACTAGGGACACATGGATGATTTTGGAGTCTATATTTTCATATAATAAAACCAGTGTAAAACTATTGAGATAGGTCACAAGCATTTCCCTATACATTTACCCTAAAAAATATATTTCCTACAAATCCTGTGGCCCATTTCACCATTTTAATTGTAGCCTCTCATTGTGTACCATAATAACAACTTGCTTCAGTCCTTTCTAGATAAGTACACTCTAGTCTGTTGGTATTGATAAATTGGTATTGGTATTAAAATAAAAATGGGATTCAGAGTTTGTTGTTGTGTAATTCCTTTTGAAATGTGAGTAACTTGGGGGTAGGAGATACAGCATAGCTATATTATTATAAACCATTAAGTACTGATTAAAATCTCAGTATAGGGAACCTAATCATCCAGCACATCTGTAATCTTATCTTTATTTAACAAGTGTCACTGTTTCCCATCCTCCTGTGCTCAAATTAACATGCACAGCTAACCCTGCTCCATTACCGTTCGGGACACGCATTCACTTACCAAAGAGAGAGAGGAGGAAGAAGAAAGCAAAGGCCCCACTCTCTCTCTATGCTCTTTTAAGCGAGCTTCTTTGAACACATCACTTAAATGTAATTTAGTCCTTTATTTGAGATTTATTCAGAATCAACCATAATAAACAAAGCATGCTTTCCCCACGGAATCCAATAAAACTGAGTGCATGTCACAGGGCTCCTGACAGCCTTGACTTCAAAAGCCCATGGTTGGAGATGAATGCAGGAGTAAGGAAGTGGAGAGCGTGATTAGCAGCCCACTTGGCTTATCTTCCTGTCTTATGTGCTGTATATACATAGCATCAGTCAGCTTTCCATCACCTAATTAACTCCTTCACCTTTACACAACAAAGTAGCATCTACTTCAAACTGCTCTGTCTGACTGACTTGACACAAATACCTTATGAGTATTTAGAAATGATTTTGAAGGTGCAGCATAAGTTACTAATACCCATCAATTTAATAGTGCCTTCATGGCTATTTCATTTTTAAGATGACTAAAGCTGTTCAGGTTTTACGTGGCCCAAACGCTTGCGATTTTCATTAAAAGTGCCAGGTGTAGTGTTGTGAACTGTGCACACACACGTATACTCATAGATTCAGAGACAAACACACACACACACACACACACACACACACACACAAACACACACCACAAGTAGTATGCTTTGTCTTCATGCTTAGGTTCAGGCTCAACCAGCAGCAGGTAAAAGTTCTGCAAATGATAGCCTGAGGGCAGCCTTTGCTGCTCAGTGTTCAATGCTGTTTGATGCTGTCTGACTGGAATTTGTGAAATCCCCAGTATCACTCATTGAGTTTGTTTGTTTTTTTACATTAATCCATTGATACTACCTGTGCTCTGCAAGCATTTACATGAAACATTGATTCCTCTTGAGACTATTCATGTGTAGAAATTACCATTTGCACAGCATTGTTGTCATAAATGAGTGAGGAATTCTACGTTGTGCAAAACAAAGTTGGTGTTTCCCTTGGTATTGTCATTGGTGTAAATTTCAATTAATGTTACAAAATAATCCATCATAGTAATATCAGTGTGGTATCAACATACTGTACTAAATCTAGCATCAAGGCAGCAGCCCTCAGCCTTTTTTCTGCAAATACAAATATCATCATTTATTTGGCAATATCTAGCCTGAGTATCATCCTGTTTGCGGGCTCCATTATCTTCGATAACGTCTGCCTGGCATATGGCAGTAGGAACCAGCAAGGTGCTAAGACTTGTTGCCATGATGATCTTTGAAAATATCAGTGGATATCGGCAACTGAAAAATAGCAAACATGTAGCCTCACAAATGTGTACGAATTTCGCACTGCCTTGTGACCCTGAAAGAACAACAACATCACATGGACAAATTGGACATGATAGACATGATAGCACACATGAGATGATAAAAAAATCAGGTGGTTAACAAGGTCAGATTTTTTGGTGGTGTAAAACATTGAGTCAGCCTATTAAAATTGTGGCAAGGCATTTTGCTTGTTATTAAAATTCTATAATGAAACTCAAAGGTAGGCAAGTAGTAGATAAAATGTGACACACATAATATATTTGGGCCTATTGTGAGATCGATGTGAGATTGACTTTACCTGTATGATAAAGTTCAAATACATAAAGATTTTTGGGAAAAAATGAGTTGGTCTTATTTAAGGATCAGACTGATTTATACATTTGCTTGATAAATGATGGCCAATGTATCCAAAAACTAATATTTATGGCATTGTGATATTTACAGATGACAAAAAATGCCAATTGCAATAGAGAAAGCTCTATTGGATTGATAAGAGCTGTCTACCTCAAATAAGAGCTGCCCTAGGGATCTATTGTTACCAAATACATTCAATCCGCCAATATGAATAAATGACAGGTTTCATTCCAAAATGCTGCTTAAAATCTTTATAAAAAAACACTGACTATGTTATCATCATATTATATTCCACCCTTAGTTAATAACATCAACAACGTCACTGACCTCTTTGAAAAAACACAGTATCCAGATAAAATGGGCTTTAAACATTTAACACCGGGATTCTTAAAAATACCTGACATTTCCTGGTCAGAAAAGGAAATCTTGAAGCTAATTCTGTTCTCAATTTCTTTGGTGGAAAATTTAAAAAAAAAACTCCAGTTCAAGACCTCTGCTATGACTTACATATGAATATGAACTCAACATGACATGAACAGGACTAATGATAAAATTATAGTGATTTTTTTTTAAATAAGATCAGAGATTTTTCTCTTGTATTTTTAACTACTTTGCAACATATTTCAACATTTCGTCTTTTTGTGTGTCATGAGACTTGTAATTTGTTGGCCTTCCTCTTAAATTCAGCTTTTCTGCACTCACTTTAAACCCTAAATGTACTCAATGAGTCATGGAAAGACTATTAATTTAGATATTTTATTTAAAAAAGGAAGCAACCGAATAGTCAGGATAGTTGTAGTAAGAAGGCCTGATTCGATGTATTGCAGTAATTTTAATAATAGCTACCATAAAGACCTCTTTAATACACATGTATCAAAACATACATGGAGAAGACAAGTTCACAAAGTTTGTTATATATATATAATAAGACAAGGATGCATCAAATACAATACTCTTTGTTCAAGATACTCAAATATCTTTTGTCTCAATGGTAATGACTATCCACAACACAGCACTAAGTTAGGTACATAGCCGCCTTTATAGACTGAACAAGATTAAACTACTCAACAAGGTTCACAGTTCAGTACTCACTATTCCACTTTCAAACTTGGGGGATAAACCCTTTTGTGTATTATGTACAATAAATGTTGCATGTTTACATACAGTAAGAAGTATGTGCATACATTGTGTATTCCTGTGTGTGTGTGTGTGTGTGTGTGTGTGTTGGGTAGAGAGTGGGGGGTCTGAGGGTGGTATGCTGGTGATCTAGAGCTGATTTCTCTCTCTAAGTGTGCAGGATCTCCTTGGCATGCTCTGCGTTTCTTTTCTCCCTGCTATAGGCTCTGCTGGCTATAGCTTGTGGCACTCCCAGTGGAGTAAGCTCTTTCCACTAACAAAATGCAAAATACAAAATTAATAAAAACACCCTTTGAAACTGACAAATATGCCTCAGGCAAACTATCGGCCCGCCGGCTGCTTAAAATTTAATCAGTATTTTTTCTTTATTTATTTATTTTCCACGGCCATGCTCATCTTTTTAATAACACGTTGCTGAGACTGTCTGTATACAAAGTTTTCCTCTGTCAAGAATTACATAGGGCCTGTCAGTTCATGGTCTCTCTCCCTCAGGGGGCTGTCAGAAAATAAACTAAGCAGATTTATTTCATCTTGTAACCTTAGTCCTTGTCCTCTTCCAAAATTGGTTTACTCTTTGGACCTCTCCCTTGCCCAGTGACCTCCTTCTTGTACAGGGCTATAGAGAGAGAGCACAACATTCACATTACTCAGATATGCCCAAAATCAATACAACCGCTTTGTTGGAATTCCCTTACATTGTGTTTTAGCATAAGTTGGAGGGGAACAGGGGTGAATAAAATGGTAGAATTGTTGATGTTGGAGAGCAAACACTGAATTCCCTGATTGCGCCCATACTGCTATAATATTCAAGCACTCATTCATAATTTAATTATATTAACACAGGGTTGCAGTGTGAGTGATGACAGACCGTCAAACCCTCATCTAAGTGTCAGTCATGCACTCCAATAGAATCCTGGTGCTAGCAGTAATGGAACAAAGAGATAATAGATAGACAGCACCAAAACATTTATAGCCACTAGCCAGCTGGATTTCATTGTCTCCTTTCTAGCATTTATATAGATTGTGTGAGAACACAACAATGTGAATTTAATTCAATTCAATTCAACTTTATTGTCATTATACTATGGGGGGCGTACATATTATAAATAGAAGAAATTCAATATAACAAAATAAACAAGACAAAGTGCAGTAGGAGGATACAGTGCAGTAGGGAAATGTAAAAGCAAAACAGATATGCAGAGCTATAAAAAAGTGTGCAAATATAAAGAAGGTGCTAAGTCTGGAGATGTCCTAACAAGAGGAGCAATGTAAGCAGGTGACAGATGAGGTATCATTAGTAGGTAGTGCAAAAGGTACGTATAGTATAAACACTTAAACCTAAAACCTCAATCATAAGCTGCACCAAACTGTCAAAGGTCAAAATAATATATCAAATAAATATTATATTCTAAAATGATTTATATGGAAACTGCTTAATGAGGAAATGACTCATGTAATATAAAATCCAACTGCAGAGGTCAATTGGAAAAGTGTTTGAGGAGAAGGAAATGATCACATAAACGTATTTAAATGAAAATTGAGGCTTTTGCTAATGAGCTGGAATGAAAATAATTAAATAACCAATTATTAAATCAGCTATTGATAGTGGAAAAGGCTAAACTGTGGCACAACCTTTATGTGACATATCAAACTATAAATATAATAGCTTCATGTGGCATATCCATTCTTAATGGAAATAGAAAGACTCAACTGTTATGCAGTGTAGTGAAGTGAAATGTAGTGAAAATTCCAAGGTAAGATATAGTGTGGCTCAATATCCTAATATAGTGATAGAAACTAAAAAAAAAAGGCACTTTTTTGTGCCTGCACTATAAAACTAGAAAGACAAATAATAGATTTTAACTTTAAGTTTAAATTTTAAGTTTTAGTTCAATTGGCTAAATGAAACATGGAGAAAATATGAGTGAGTGAGTTTAATGTGGCTTAATAACACAAAAGTGAGGTGTTAAGGTCTGAACAAGTGCCTGCAAAGGCCAAAAATAAGAGCTTAATGTGTCAAAATGACACAAAATCTGAACATAAAAACTGGGGAAGAGAGTACGCAATTTAGCACTGTATGTTTTCGTCCTTGTGAGTCTTTGCATTTCAGATCATTCCAACTGGACTTCAAACTAAACTATTTCTCTGAGAACTGTCATGTTCAAATACGACCAGGGAAAACTACAAATGTGATTTTGCAGGTTATTAAGGAACAAGCTGTGCTGCAGTGATAGAGTGTTTGAGCAGTCTCTGTATTGTCTCTATCGATTATCTCTACTGTATATCAATCTACTGTTTAAGTCCATTTTTATTTTTCATTTCATCACAGTCAGTAGGTTGAGCATGTAAGAGCATGTAAGAATGTCACTCTAATGGATTGTTGGGGTCTTTGTTGTTGCATTTCATTTCAGAGCTGGAATAAACATGGAGATCTGTTATTTCCATGACACCCATGCAAAACTTGATCAGCCCAGACAAACACTTTGTTTTTTGTTGATTATGACATCTTCTTATTACTAGATTGTACAGGAAGAACAGATCTATCCATCACAAATTCAGGATTTGCATGGTGGTGAAGTACAAGGACAAACTGGACCTCTGAACCGCAATGAATATTAAGCGTACTTTCCACAGGGTCAGATCACTGACAGACTACACTGAAAAACCCACAATATATGATCCTACGCCCCCATCCCCACAACAACAACAACAGCTTCATCATGACGCACAGCTTGCTAGCAAGTTAATGTAGCTCATTAGCTTGCTGTTGCACCAGGAGTATATGGGGGACTTGTACATGATAGGACACAGGAGAAGGGCAGATACGGGAAGGCAAGTAACTGGAGTCACTGGTCAGCAGCTCTGGAAAGGCAGCACAAGATGTTATAGCTGTGCACAACTTCCATTGATTTAGATTAAGTGAGCTTTTGCTAAGTGGCATATTTGATTTGGTATCATTGGAATTAATTACTCATTATTTCTATCAGCTCACTTACATGCCTGTCAGACGTGCACCACCACCGTTAAAGTGACTCCAATCTAATCTTCGCAATGATCTCACTTAGGCTTTCTTTGATTACTTAATCAGTTATCCATGAAACTACTAGTAACAAAGTACGACTACTACTACTAATAATAATAATAATGATAATGATGATAATAGTAATAATGATACACATGAATAAAGAAAAGAGGGTTACAGAGGAACCAAAACAGGCAAATACAACAATAGAATAGGTTAAAACAGATTATTTAAAAACATGTCTGTAAAATATGTTTTAAACAGTGATTTAAAAGATGATACTGATGCCGGCCTAAGCTCCTCAGCAAAGATGTTCCATAGTCTGGGACCCCAGAGGGCAAATGCCTAATCACCTTTGGTCTTTAGCTAAAGGTGATTCAGAATGGCCATGAAGGCGCTGCCTAAGCAGCTCAGACTGTGCTCTGGCTCATGAGGCATCAAAATATCTGCAATATAGCTAGAAGCAAGACCTAGCCAAGCCTTAAAAGTAATCAGTAAAATCAATTCTAACTAACAGGTGACCAGTGTAGAAATGAGAAAAGAAAAGCAGAAGATGAAGAAGAAGGAGGACTAGGGGTAATATGGCCCTGTGACATTCATTAGTCTTCAGAAATAACTGGCAACAGAGTCACAATCTGGAGCCGTGCGATGTTCTTGTCAATTGGAAGACGACACCAGGCATTACGGTAGTCCAAGCAAGAGGACATAAAAGCATGAATAAATCTCACTGTCATTAAAACACAAAAGCAAAGGAATCTGTGCAGTATACCAAATAGGAGGATTATAATGAGCTATAGGTTTTGCTTACAGCTTCATTTCCTGGGTCTTGAGCGTGAGGTTACAGCCATAGATACGTGGCTTTTTTTGCTCTATTCTCTGCTCTCAAGTTTTTCTTGCCATGACCAGCACCTCTCAACAGACATACGGAACACATTATTTGTCCTCTTTTTTGACTAACATAACATCCTCAAGGTCATGCTATAACATAAGCATTACCATTTCATTCTTATGTAATGTCTTATGTGTGAGTGTAACACAGTCGTTTTCTCATATGTTTTTGCTTTACACTACAACTGCTACTGGGCTACGCCAGTAGACACTGAAATGTTAAAATAAACTTAGTCCATAATCATAAATCTAATTTTCATAACTTTTCTGAAGAGGTTTAGAATGTAAAAGTTATATGAAATAGCTATTTTTGAGGTTTCCCCACAATACAGGCATGTCCAAATTTTCCTAAAGTTTGTCTGCACAATATCTGGAAGTAGAGTTAGTCTAGAAAACCTAGCAGTATTTTGAAGAAAAGCACAAAACATATGTCTAATCTAAATCTAAAACTAGTTGTCACTTGGATATGAATTCAACTAATTTATGATAATTAAAATCAAATTGATTGAATTGATATTCTCATGATTTCCAAATGACCCAAACCAGATCAGATGGCATCAGATGCCATAAATTATGTTGATCCTGCACATTTCAGCACAGACAATGAACTCTGAATCAGATTTAATTTCACTGTGGCATGGCTTCTCTACAAATTTTCTGAATTTCAGTCTAACCCTAACCAGAAGTTAGGCCATCACCTAGTGTAATTTAAACAGTTGGCAAGCCCTGCCTTGTCTCAGTATTTTCCAAAAGAAAATAGAAAGAAAAGGCCTCTAATATATATTGTCCAATATGCTTAATTTGTAGAGTATATCATAGGTTAGCATTCTTTGCTATTTTTTTGCCAAGTGGGAAAGCACATTTTGAGTAATATTCACACTATTCCATCCTGTCGATACATCATTAAACCACATCAAAGCTTGTTCATGTTCATCTAGATGTGTACATGGGCGTAGCCATTGTGTTTAAAGGGGTGGGGGGGCAAAACCAATGCTAGTGCATGCATGCGCACACACCCTCACACACTCACTGTGACTGATACAGCATCAGCATGCATGGTCCTAAAGTCTTCCGACACTGTATATTAACCCGGTCATCCTAACTCTTTTTCCGTTTTCAGTTTTCTAATTGTAAGCCACCTCCAGCACCTGCACCTGTCAAACCACTCCCAGTTCAAGTACAGTAATCACCGCCAGCTCCTAAACCAGTCTTCACTTTGTACCATTCAGAAACAATTGGAGCCTCAACTGTATATTGGACATTAGAAAGTTCAACTTCTTATCACCTCTTTTAGATGGTCTATTGTAATGTATAGTCACCTCAACCATATATCACCACACATTCTTTTGGGTTTTTGCTTTTGTTTGACTTACACATTTCAAATTTTCATTTTTGGGCCTAAAATGATTCAGTTAAATTAAGACAAAATAGAAAAACATAGCATGAAACAAAATATTCTTTTATTCAAGCTTTTGCTTTGCTTGGGCGGTTGTGGCTCAGTGGTAGAGTAGGTTGTCCGCTGATCACAAGGTTGATCCCCAGCTCCTCCAGTCCACATGTCGGAAGTGTCCTTGCGCAAGACACTGAACCCTGAATTGCTCGCAATGGTCATGCCAGCACCTTGCATGGTAGTTCTCTGCCGTCTGTGTGAATGAGAGGCATACATTGTAAAGCGCTATATAAATGCAGTCCTTCTACCATCTATTTGCTATAGAATTCATATAGTACAAGACAACATCTTGTGTTTTCACACAGAATTGCAAATAAACCTGCAAATACAGACATTTATTTCCATACTGAGGATGGGGTATTGCTAGCTGCTAGCTGCTGTTTTTAACAAATAGAGATATTTTAACAAATATCTCTTTTCAAATCTGTCATGAGTAGAGATTTTTTTTTTCCAGTGTGTTTTCTATGTGCTGTATTTTACCCTCAAGGAGGCCAGTCTCTTGTTCTTACACATAAATGAATCTGACTCTGAGATAAATTCCCCTTGGCAGGTTTTTCTCCTCTGTGTAAAAAGCTTCCAGTTTTGTGCTGCTTCCTCCTCTTCTTACTTTCTTAGTTATTAATTGAGATCATGAGAGTCAATGCTTTCAGCACTGGAGGACTAGCTCAAGACAAGAAATGCTTCAACTTCTTTGCCATAAATATTAACAAGCAATATATTATGCATATTATTCTTTAAATACCACATAAAATGTGTTTTTGTGACTAAATCTTAATTTTGCATATGCCTTTAAGTAATATACATTAAATAATAATTGCCATTAAATTGATGGCAGAGGCAGCTTTGGTCCTGTCAATCAAATTTGTGCAAACCCCCTCTGACACTTTCTGTCTCTCATCACTTCCAGCTGCCAGGCTGTCATTGTTCACTCCAATATTTCAGAGTGCAGCAGAATCAGCACATATGGTACAGCACTTTCACATCAGCACACTTACTACAGGTCACAAAGGTCATTAAAAGTACTGTAGATATCTCTTAACCAAGAGTGAGGAAGAAATTTGAAATGCAATATTCACTAGCGTTAAGAAGGGGTGGGGTGGGGCTGATGGGTAATTTTCTTTCCTGTGATGATATGAAAACGTATCTGATCGGCTAGTATGGACAGAGATTCAGGAAGTTGATATTTTGATTTATACTTTCCTGCCTTTGCAGTTCCAAAGTTCTCATTCAAAGTATCATTCAGAGTAGACATAATTATTGACTTGAGCAGGTTTATCATGCAGCAGCATAACCATGGGCCTGCACTAGAAAGGCGCACCACCATGACAGGGAATGAAAAAGGATTTCCAGGAGACACCACTACACTTTGGTTTCATTTGCTTGGTAAATCCTCTGTTAGCCCCCCCAGCCCACCTCATTCTCCTTTACTGCAACAGAGCATGGAAGTATTTCAAGGGACAGCGCCTTTGATGTGAGCAATTTATAAGGCTAATTATCCAAACAGGATAATAACAATGAAGAATATGAGCTGCCTGTGTGTTTACCCTCCCTGTGTTTACATCATAGACAGGTCCTTGAGCCATACGAGAACACTTGTGTGCGTGTACACACACTCAAACACAAACACACTTGTAAAAACAGCTAATTCTCTTGTTGTTCGTACTGCAGATCATAATAACAACAAACAATGAAATATGCCTGACATCAAAGAAGGAAATGATTATGTATTTAAAAATTCTTCAAAGTTTTCAGAAAGAGGCAGAAGAGTGTCATTGGTCTGACTTCCTCCTGGAGTTAATTGATAGCGCGACTGATAGAATATGCTGCATAGCTGCAGGACAATACTTGTATTATCATGTGAACCCCTTGCCCTTGGGTAACAGATCTTGTTGTTTGCATATTTATTTTATATTTGTGTATTCATGCACTGCTTGTGTCTTATCACCTAAATTGGCTCCTGTGTCATTATTTCCTGTGTGGGTGGTTGATTGTGCTGTGGCAGATCCAGTATCAGTTCTCTTGAAAACGCTCTC
Source organism: Gephyroberyx darwinii (assembly GCA_900660455.1). NCBI lineage: Eukaryota > Metazoa > Chordata > Actinopteri > Trachichthyiformes > Trachichthyidae > Gephyroberyx > Gephyroberyx darwinii. The sequence continues at coordinate 47,694 of CABFOQ010021519.1, forward strand.
CCTTTTAGAAAGGGCTCGATTTAAAGGGTCTGCGATAACAAGCTTCTTTTCTCTGACATTTGTTCAAATTCTTGTACAGTCATAGAATACAAAACCTCAGATGTTCTTCAAAAAAGTGAGGACAACGGCTATAAATTTTTCATTTGAAACATGGATTCTTTTTTACCTGTTCATCTGAAAAAGAATGGGTACGACTGTACGCATCTACCTTTCATCATGCAGCCAGCTATTAGGTGTGCCTATCGCCCCATGCATTAGAGGCACATTAATTTTGGAATCACAGCACTCTTCAGGTTCAAATAATGAGCATTTAATTATTGACAGGGGATGAATATTTAACAAAGGTACTGGTGTTTCACTTGGTTGGCCTCATATGGAGTAGTATTAAGGAGGACATGAGGTGCCCATGACCCAGAAACCCACCCTATTCCTTAGCATGGTAGGGTACAAGTGCTGGTCCATCCAAGCAGAGGCACTGCTGGAAAAATGCTCTCTGTGTATCCCTAAACATATCCTTAGGGCTTACTCATACTTAGCATACTCATTGCCTACAAATAAACACCAGTCAATAAAATGGCAGAATAAAATTAAGCAGCCCACCAAATTAGTGGATCTTGGCTGCAGTTCAGGGAGGGTACTCAGTCATGTGTGCCACAGGGGCTATCAGCTGATCTAAGGCCAGTCACAATTAAACACAATTCAACTTTAGCTTGTGTTGGTGATGCTTGCCTCCACCATCCAATCCTCCGTCTGCACTAGTTCTTTAGTATCTAGAGATACTCTCTACTGTGTTGTCATCTTGGCTTGTCATGTCGTCTGACAGTATCACATCATGTCATCTTGTTTTTGCTCCCTGACAAATCATGACAATGTTGGCTTGGATTTGTGTGGAGACCTTGCTGAAAAGCAGAACATTTACTGCCAAATATAACCGTATTAACATACGTTGCAATAAATACTTTATCCTTTATTATAAGAGTGTTTCCTGACTGAACTTAACCTTATACGAGTTATTGATAATACATGGCAGTGTATCAATTTACAATTTTCCCATTGTCACAGCTTATTAACCTGAAATGTATCACTAAACTAACATTAAGGGATATGCAATGTATAAAGCTAAGGAAACTGAAATGATTATTTACTAGTAATTACTGATGTACTTACTCTGAGACATAAAGGATTGATTATTGTGTCTTAACACCATTGTTACTGTTACTGTGAGGTTAATGATAAATTTCATTTTCATGTGCTGTAACAGTGTTAAATTAGTGGCCTGTAAATTCATACCTTACCATAACACATCCAGAGGTGGGATGACAAATATAACCTGGTGTAAATTGCCAGGATTGCCAGTTGCCTTTCACATTATTACCCCTTCTTAGAAATCAAAATCTCATAAAAAAAGAATTGTAGTGATTATGAGAAAATTTTAACATTTTACTATTTTAAATAAAGTCTGATACATTTAGTTCATTTTGCTAAATAGAAATATTTCTATGGAAATGATGCAAATGATCTTTAAACAGTAAAGAATATGGAAACTAAGCAGCTTTTATCATGGTGCTATTATGATCCCATGTGTTCAACAGTTTGTTCTTTTCAGTTTGTTTGTTTTTTCTTCACTAAGGTAATGCTCAATATCAGAGGATGTCCCATATTATTTCCTTTTTAAATGAAGGGAAAAAATGTGTAAAAGTCACAAAAGTAATACTGCTGAAATGTAAGAATGTCCCTTGCCACCAGTATTATTTCCGTCCGGATCAATGTAGTTTGAAGTTTGATGTTGGCTAGTGTGCTTTCCTTGGCTACTGGGAGATCTAATGGATGAGTCTTGTGAACTCTGCCTTTTAACTGAAATCCTGTTTGTCAGAGAGCACTGTGACTGACTCCTCTTTGCTGGACATTGTGGGATCAGATCTTCTCCACAATCACAAGGAAGACAGACAGACAGACAGATAGGAATGGGGGAAAATAGAAATAAAGAGATCTACGTCCAGCCCCTGGAGAATGAACCATTTGTCTGTATCGCCCTCCTTTTTCTCTGCCCACATCCCGTCTACTTATCCTCCACTCTCCCTGCACATGAGTGGTCCTTAATATCTCATATGTGCAAAAAGTCCTCCAGAAAACAAGAAGGCATTGTGACATTTATAGTTCTAGTTTCAGTCTGTATCTGTATAGTGCCATGATATGTAGGAAATTACAAAATGTATTTTTAAAAGGTAGAAAAGGCATTTTTTTGCAGAAGAGGATCCCGGCAATTTACACTCACTGGCCATTTTATTAGGTACACCTATCTAGAACCAGGTAGGACCCCTTTTGCCTCCAGAACAGTCTGAATTCTTCATGCATGGATTCAACAAGGTGTCCTTCTGCACACCACTGTTGTAAAGAGCTGTTGTTTGAGCATTTGTGGCCTTTCTGTTAGCTTGAACAAGTCTGCCCATTCTCCTCTGACCTCTCTCATTAACAAGGTGTATTTGGCCACA
>CABFOQ010021520.1:0-45296 GCA_900660455.1 Gephyroberyx darwinii
CCCCCCCCCCCTCGCTACCACCTATTTTGTATTTTCTTCTTCTTTTTCCCCTCCTTCTCCTCTTTCTGAACCCGAATTTCCCAGTCCCTCACTCAAACCTCTTTAATAGTTTCCTTCTATGTGAATTAAATCCTCACCCGTTTAAATCACATTTAGAGATGTTTTGAATAACTGATTCCAATTATCCAATGCTCCATGAGCGGTCACCAGAGTACGCCAGCAAGCCAAATCTTTTTCATGTGAAACAGAATTTGGTGGTAGGAAAGCATGTAAATACTTAATAATGCCCATCCTCTCTACGTGGGTTATTCTTGATAATGGACACAATAACCCTTCAGGTTAACACATTTCTGTCCAATGGGAAGTTATGTTATTAACAAGATTTGTTGATTTGTTTAATCCCATCATCTTTGGGGAAAAATGACTTGAATTAGCAAATAATTTTTAAATTGCAGTTCGGAAACTCTGGTGAAGTTTTAAATTGAAAGCATTCGTAAAGCGCCATTAGCATCCAGAACAATCCTTCTGCAGCGGTAATGAGTCTCGGTGTACACTGTGGTTTCTAAATATGTGAGGCCTTTACTCCTCTCCTCTGGCCTGTAAGCTGCATGTAACAAGCGCTACTACCCCATGGGAGAGCTAGAGGGCTCACTCCAGAAGCAACGGAGCCCGGGAGAGCCTTCACAATCACCCTTGCAACATTAAAAAGCTAATTATCCCAGGAACAAAAATGCACTTTATTTTCACTTAACACAATTAGTCATAAACTGCGTTTCTGAGTTCTAAATCTACACAGGCTCCCATTCTCTGCCAATTATTCATAGTTTCATGTTCATATCACATTCAGAGTTTCAAAGCAAACATATTTTCAGTGCTGGGTTCTGTGTTAATCATCCCACCCACACATTTCATGGATTAGACATTCACATTGCATGAAATATGAACCCAAGTGCAGCTCTGCCAACTATATACATACGTATTATACTCCGGAATATTTCTATTGGGTAGTTTGAAAGGGTTAGGTAGACACTATATATACACTGGAAGAGAGAGAATCAATGATTCCTAATCCACTCAACAAGCGGGTGAGATAATTATGCATTTCATAAATGATTAGCAAAATACAGGAATATTTAATCCCTCTTTGCATTGATGTTCTTTAAACAGCTCTTAGGTACACCAGGGCACATGATGAGCATCAAATTGGCCTTTCTGCTGGAAAATAGCATATTTCTGGCAAAAGCCATATTTGAATGTGACTTTTTTCAAGCATTAGGATAAGGTTCATAATTGAAAATGAAAACTATTTACAAGCAGATGGAAAGGCTTAGAGTTTACCACCCGGTTGTTATCATAATGAATTTAAATTGAAGGGATTACTTGTCAGGTGTACCATCACAACATGTGGATTGGGCTCGTTACGCGTGTTATTGACGGTCCCAGAAGAGTCGCGCTGTAACATGTGACATAAACAATTTGCGCTCCACAAAGCAATTGGTTTCTTCATGGCATGTTCAACAGCCAATATCCATGCACATGTAATGAATTATTTGGGTAAAGTTTTTGAATGTCTAATCCTGGGTGACATCATCACAAAGTGATTTGCTCAGCCTGTATGCATGTGTGTGTGTGTGTGCTTTTGTTTGTTTCAGGAAAATTTCATGAAATGAGTGCAAACTCAGAAATGCAGATGATGTGATGTGGACACGAATTGTGTGAATATTACGTTCCTCCTCCACGAATTTATGTGACAATACAATGAATTGGATATGTCATTTTCACCTGCTCATCACGTGGAAAAGAGTTAAGTAATGGTTTATACAAGAAAAACAATTTTGGTTAAGGTTAGGCAACTTAAACAAAGGGGGTGGGGCTAAGAGTAACAGCCACGCCCGTCCACCACCCCAATCTCCACACGCCCACTTTCCACTGTGCTATTTCACTGTCAATCTACTGCCTGTTTCTAGTCATGTCTCCTCCACGTAATCCCTTCATGGTGGGGAAACGGTGTGTGTTTCTGTGTGTGTGTGTGGACGCAGGCTTGGATTAGCAACACTGAGTACAGTATAGACTGTATACATCACAAAAGGTCATGAGCCTCAGATTGCCAATCAGAGATGTCAGCTTTACTTAATGTCATCTGGGTAACCTTTTGTGGTTGATATAACACAAAAATTAGACAATACTTCAGTATTTCTCCATCATAGCACTATCCTGATAGACCTTGACCTTTATTGTTGCATTGACAATGTGAAAATAATTTCCCAATTATCAAAATGTCACCACCTCACAGACGTTACACAGGTATTAGCGCTAATATCACTTAAAAAGCACTTTCCCCACTAAACTGTACAGGGAGAAATAAACTTCCACTAAAATTAAAACAGCAAACGGTGGTGAACATGCTGCAGGATGAGCATGCAAACCTCATGTTGACATGATCACAACATCTGGAAGACACATTACTCCATGAAGATATACTGTGTGGAGATTAGAAAGCGCCACTGATGTGTCCTGGAGAGGGAGGGCAAGAGGGATGTTGACAGACTAGGGAAGCCCAGTTTGTCTGACCTGAGCAAGCAACGGCTCCAGGGACCAATGACTAGATACCTTTTGTAGACACTGAAACATCTACGGTGGCTGCAAATAATACACACGACTTACGGGTGTAATGATTCTGCTGTGAAAAAGCAAAAAACTAAATTGATATATAAAGTATAGAAAACTGGCCTTACATGGATGAACATTTTTTCAACAAAGTCCAGGAATGTGCACAGTTGACTTTTTTTTAGATGAATTCACACTTTTTGTTCTACAACCTTTATCATCACGCTATAGGAGCACTGACATCCAACATGGCGTGCATTATCTGACCTGACAAAGCATCAAGTCATCCATGGTGTTATCGGTGAAACTTCCAGGGTGAAGATGTGCACACTTTCATGGCCTTTAGCAGAGTGAATCCAAAGGTCATCTATTTGGGTGTGTATTACCTATAGATGGAGGAGCATTGTCTTATCATTCAGGACCTTACTGACATTATGCTGCCACACAACGGCTTAGGCCTGTATTTCAGCTTTTTTGGCATCAATTGCTCGAGCTATACTGTAATTATGCATAGACCTTTGTGAAATAGTGGACTCCCTCCACCCCCACACCATCCTTAAAGAAATGTACCAACTTTCTAGGAGATTGTTCGGTTGATCAACCCGTTATGAAACAAAGACACCAAAACAATCCACAGTTCCCCGGTAGATCGTTCACTCCGTTGCCCCATGCTAACTCTTTAGCACACGTTATGTTGAGTGATAGCAGGCAACTCGTATTATCATAGAGTCATATCACAGAGTATCATCAAGTAAGAAGACTGACCTTTTAGTAATAAAAATTGCCAAGCTTAGCCGCATATCTTTTAAAATTACATAGCATTTAGCTTTAGAGCTGCTACAAGTTCTATTTTCTCACTTTTGAAATAATGCTAGTAGCCTATCACTCAACGTAGTGTATGCTAAAGTGTTAGCATAGAGCCTAGTATCACTCAACGTAGTGTATGCTAAAGTGTTAGCATGGAGCCTACTATCACTCAACATAATGTTTGTTAGCATGGAGCGTGCCAGAGTGAATGATCTATGGATGATGTTGGTGTCTTTGTTCTCATCATTTAACAGGTAAATTGACCAATGGGAAAATCTCCCAAAAAATATCTGGATCTGGTTATGAACTATGCTGTGTTACATGACAACAGTATTAAATCAAACATTCAAAACATTCTATGATAACCAGCCACATGACCATTCAAGACAGTTGACTTGAATAGGAATGCCTGTTGCATCCACTCAAAGTCTGGGATCCCTGCCCTTTTTTCCATCATTAAATATACATTTTTCTGGGCAGCTTTTCTGTCCTTCTGCTGAGTCCATCCACAAAGATGGTCTATCTACATCTGCACATTCTGTAATCTACTTCTGTAAAATGAATTTATTTGATGAGTTGTATAGTTGTTTTTTACAATGGACGTCTAAATGCGTAGACACTTTCTGTACAAATGTATGGCCTTCTGTAATCTGTTAACATGAATATAAGCTCATTTTTTGTACCTCCTGTATACATTCTGATAATTTTACATATTGTGTTTCTTCATATTCAGATTTTTCTTTGATTTGCAATATATATATATATTATATTTATATTTTTCACTTATTTCATAATGCACATATTTCCCATTTTTAACATTTAAATAAGTTCAACAGTTACTACTGCTGCTATTCTGCACACCCTCATAATGTTGTAATCCATACTTTTGCTTCATTCCTACATTTCGACATTTTGAAATATCAGTTGCATATGTTTATATAACACACATTTACTATATTCTTATTTATATTATATTTTTATTTGCCCCAATTACTTTTTTATGCTGCAATGGCCCAATTTCCTCACAGGGATCATTCAAGTTTCATCTAGTTGCCTCTTCATAGCTATAACCAGACTGACTTTGCTGGATAATGTTAAATGTGTATATTTGTGTAGAAAAAGATGTTAATTTGATGCTTAATATAGGCAAATTGCTATAAAACTGCACAGACTGAGTAGATGTGTGGGACGTTTATCCTAGTAGAAACTGGTAATAAGCTGATTCAATTCTGCTCCCAGCTTTGAAGACTGGGACACGTAATGATACATCCCACTCCTTGTTTCTGTAGGGCTTAGGTAATACTACTTTATTTTTGTATATGTTTTTTCAGTATGTTGTCTCTCCAAATACAGTCCTTGCTTTATATCATAAATGTGTCATTGCATAGAACAGTTATATACTGTTATATATCCTATTGCCAATGCAAATGCACCACCCATTCAATTCTTAGAAAATGAATGGAATGGTAAAAATGGTAATCTAGACAAACTCATTTACAGTATGTTTTACATTCATCACTTTAAGTCCTGTTAAATGCAACTGAATCATTGTTTAAAATTGTGTTTATGGGAAATTGTGTCTTCAACAGAAGGTTTTTGCAAAATAAGGTAACCCATTCACTATAAATTCAAATGAAAAACATAATTGGCAATGAGTGGTTTGTTGTGTCTTTAAAAAAGAGGCCAGCATTTTTCATCGGGTAATATCCAACAGGCTGTACCAAAGTAGAACTGTGGACTGAAGAGATCCAAAAGAGCTGACAGAGTACGACATAATGCATGCACCATGTGCTACAAACCCACCAATTTCTTTGGGACATTTGCAAGAACCTTCTACATGGATTAGAGAAAGATATAAGGAGTTTGAAATGGCCTAACCTCTGTTCTGCCGTTCCCAATTCATTCACAGCTGACAGTTTTCTTCTCTCTGCGAACATGCTCTTGTCATTAGCATGCCTCTGAACTCTACATCACAATGTCTCTTCAGAACTGTTCTGATGAATTATTTCATCCTGTAAGAGGGCTGGGAAGAGACCGCAGGGTATACACATGTGGGTGCTTCCTCTATGCCTGGGTAGTCTTTTCAATCCAGTGCAGGATGGACACCTGCCCTAGTGTGCATGACCTCAGAGTATGCTACTGACGTAAAACATGCATGGTAATAATGCATAGAGTGACATGGTATGGCAACTATCTGCAGCTATTTATCTTTTCACTCATTTCCTTATTGTTTTTTATTACTTAATAGTTGCATTTGTCAAAAATAGTTTCTTTACATAATCAATACTTTTTTTAAAAACTTTTTTTTGCTAAATACTGCCTAAATTGAGCCATATATAATCAATCTCAAACTCACAGCTAAAATAACACATCAATATTTTGGTGCTACAAATAACAGTACATGTCAGTTAATATTAATAAATAGCAAATGAAAAAAAAGCATATATCTAACAATATATTTTTCCTCATTGGAATTCATGAGTGCTCAGACTGCCATCGCAAAGTTATATCCAGACCATTTGTGAAACATTTCATGCAAATTGATTTGAAAGATATGATCAGGAACTTAGATAGAGATGCAGAGTTTAGCTAGCGGGGAGTCTCAAATACTATTCTGCGATGTGTTTTAAGACAAAATGAATTAAAGATGCAATGTCCAATTTTGAGCACAGCAATTATGGGCATGAGCAGATGATTGACGAGTCAGACCTGCAGACAGTCTCGTTCCATCACAATTCAAGATACAAGCCTGTCATACATCAGTGTTTGCAAATTGGACAAATGTAAACAAGGTTATCAAATGCACCTTATTTCAGGTAAAACATGGCAGCACAGTGAAGAAGAAATTCCTCTGATCCGAAGTTCCTGTGTTGCTAACCAAGCTTTGGAAACCACTGAAATAATAAAAATAATAGTCTTGAATGGTTTGTGTATTCCAGTTCTCATAATTGCCTGTATTAGGATTCATAATTGCATGCATTGGTCATGCCATTCATTTGCTTGTGGTGCTCACATGCTTTATACCCCTAGAAATACATTGAACAGTGCAGAAATACTGGAGTCATAATGCTCCATTATAATTGTAAATAGCATACAATCAGATTTCAGGAATATCACCGGAAATTATTTCATAACAGCATAGAAGTGAAGCAGTCCATCATTGTTCATGGCAGTGTTGCAGGTTCAAATCCAGCAGGTATTATGCAAAGGTAGAAGGGAGTGTTTTTCACTTTTCCTACAGTTTTATATCATTACCTTGAGTCTAAGAAACACACCTGTGAGCCACGACTCTGATTGGCTGGCAGTACTAGAGGGTCTGCCCCTTCCCCCTGCTCCAAAACTGAGCCGATTAGTTGACTCAGTGAATTCAGCTTTCTACGTCACAAACCGCCATGTTCTGACTAGTCTGTTTCAGAGGCAGCATTTTTCTAAATACAACTTTAAAAAAAACAACATATTGGTTTTTTTCAACTTTTTTTTTTTTTTTTTACTGTGAACAAGGAACATCCGTAAGTGTAAACCCATAAAAGAAACATTAGGTTGTACATTTCTAAAGATACTCTACATTTAATAGGCCCAAATCTTACTCAGGGTACCAAGTCAAAAGCATCAAGTTGAATGACCAAGTCAAATCAAGTTGTCCTGTAAAAACCTTGTTTTAACTTAAATTGAAGAATCATATTGGTTGAGAAAAAATCCTACAACCCCTTTGGCTTATGAATCCCTTTCAAAAAATCCATTGGAAAGTCAAAAATACAGGGTGGTCGATCTGAAAACAAGGCTGTCATTATTAGCTCCTGAAAAGTTGACATTTGGGAAATATGAAATCTTGGGAAATCTTCACCCAACAGTGATGATATATCAGTGTTGTATATTGCCATTTCAAATAGATATTTATCAGATTTACTCATTGATTCTCTGTTGTTTCTACTCTTGTTTTTTTTTTGGTTTGTGAAAAGATAAAATGTCAGAGTGAACCAGAAATTGGGCGACCACTGCGATTTCATTGTACAAAGGAGCTTATCTTGGTAGGGACCTGGCATTGTCTTCTTAACTAGTTGGCAGTGAATAAACAAGTATACCCAAAGCTTGTGGACCAACGAGACACCGATATCATTGTTTTGGTGTTAGTTCTGCTCACTCTTTTTGAGGTTAGAAGTTAAGGCCTTTAGGGAGCCACCGGGTTGACATGTTTCCCTGGCTTAGCAGCCCTTTTTAGCCCCGCTCGTCACGCGCCAGTCGCACATCTGCACCTATATATCAAAGCTGTGCACAAAAACATTCCTGAGAGTAAAGCGGAGGTGATTTGTGTGCCTTTCTCCTTCTTTTTTTATTAAATTTCATCTGTGATCTAAATGTTCACTCAGCTAAAAGCGAGGCCTTTTAAATCAGTCATCCGTCCCGAACTTAGACCTGCACCACATTAAGACCAGCACTGACATCACAACCGTTTCCCCTCTCCCAACCCCATGCTTCTTTCATATTTTTTCTGTTGTCCTCAACAGATGGACAATCTTGCAGCCAGAGATTTTTTTAAACGTGTTTAATAAATGTAATACAACCTATATAGTGTTGAAGAAAGAGGCCTAAACCAGAACCATCTGCCTGGCCGCAGGAGCAGACCAGAAGGGGATGGCGGCCGTTAAGGGGCATGGCTAATATGGTTCAACATGTGGACCTGGCTGCCATGCAATACAGGTTCACTTACATGCTGGACAGTTTATGACCGTCAGCGCTGTTCCCTTGGAAAGTAGACTGAGTCCATACGTTATGGCTCACTAATTTATAGCGTGATGTTTTATTATATACACCACCGTCTACTCTACTGGAGGAGAATAATAAAAGGATACAGGTGATGTTGGAATGCAGCGTCTTTCATGTTTTATCTCACAGGAGAGAGGGAGAATGGTATTATGCTCCTACAGAGGGTAATATATGAAAGTGTTTGACTTATTGTCAAATTAAGGATGAGTGTCATGACCCCGGTGGTGTATATGCATGCCTCTTGGTGTTATTTCACTCAGCTCAGCCTGACACTGATAACCACAACAGATAATAAAATATTCTTGAAAAGGAATGTGAATAGTGATAGGATGGGATAAATCACAAACACTTGGGAGTCAACCAGGAGTTGTATATTACAACTACTTCCATTTTTTTAGAAACGACAATTAGCACCTGTTCCAACGTTAGACTGGATGTAATAGTGTAGCTCTGTCAGCTCTTGACTCATTAATTGTATAAATTAATGTATTAATTGTATAAATTAATGAGTTTAAGTTGTAAATTAACACATAGCACCTGATTCTATACACAAAATAGCATTGAAAACATACTGCATTTCTATGAAAAATGTATATTCATTATTTGGCTGGTCAAAATTATTCTTGCCAGGTGATTGTGTTTCTTTTTAATGTCAGACTCTGATTGTAATACAATGCATTTTGACCATGCCACATCTCCATCTTTGTATTGCAATTAATCGCCTGATGTTTGTACCAACAGTTAATGCAAAACATGAGGGTGAAAAGGCACAAATGTATTCAACACAGTCTCTACAGCCTACTATTCCACTAAGCCACACCATTTCCATTCAGAGATGTACTCTAGATAACAACAATCTCAGCTTGATGGATGGCCCAACCTCAACCTCAGGCCAGTGGTATGTACATACTGCACTGGTTGTGGCAGGATGATAAAACTAACACAGGCAGGTGTGTTTGGTTAAGATGTACTTGTCAAGTGGGGTGACATGCATGTCTGTATTCATTCAAGTGAACCCCTTATCTGCACCTCCATGTCCCCACTCATGAGACAAAAGCAGTTCCCATGTTTGTATGATTTACCTCTCTCAAGTGAAGAGCACCCCTCTAGCGTGCACACATGTGCAGGCACACACACACACACACACACGCGCACACTCACACACACACACACACACACACACGCATAGACACACAGACGCAGGAGAGAGTATCAATTAAAATAATTATGGTATATAATGAGGATTTATGAATTATTATGCCTATTACTGACTCCATAATGTCACAGGCTTTCATATAGAATATATCATATATTCTTTCTTTTTTCTTCTTTCTTTCTTTTTTCTTTTTCTTTCTTTCTTTCTTTCTTTGTTTCTTTCTTTGTTTCTTCCTTTATTTCTTTATTTCTTTTTGTTGCTATTGTTCAGGCTACTGCCGTATCATGTAGCAGCAGTAGTGAGTGTGTGTATGTGTGTATTCGTTGTTCATGATCAGAGGAGGCAGTGCTCGAACTTTCACCGTGGCGAGGGAAATGACGTCGAACCAGGAAGTAGAGCTGGTCGCTGGCCGACAGTGGGTAGCAATGAGGAGCAACAACAGCAACTGCTAGGTGCCTTTTGGTTTAGATAACAGCGCATGAATGTATTTGTGTAGCTGTTCTTTGCTATGCTAAAGGGATGAATGACTCCTTAGGACCGGTAAAAATGACACCGAGGTAAGTACCTGTGTGTGTGAAGCTAACGTTATGTGTTTGAGCTAACTTACTTGCTTGCTAGCTAAGAAGCTAACCGCATATAACGTTAGCTAAGGTTAAGTTATACACCGCCACCACCTATGTTTAACAATAGCAACGCTTCATGTAACCCTGTCAAAAATTGCTTGGAGGTGTTTAAAGTTGCTTGTTAATCTTGACATAGCTAGCGTTGTTAATGTTGAAGTAGTGCCTGTTTAACAGTTAGTTAACGTAGCTTGGTCTATCCACTACAAAGCTGTGAAAAGATGTTTGCTAAATATCTTAAAAATAACATGTTGCTGCAACTGACTGCTACTAAATGTAGCTAAAATCATGATTTGGCTTGATATCAAACTGTACTTGTATGAGTCATGTAGTGGGACTGCTGGGAAGGGTAATGATGCTCCTCTGTCTTTGTTGTACACTTTCAGATGACTCACCAGTGGCTTGGACATTTGTGATCTGATAGAAAATGAGGCTTGCTGAGTTTGTCAGACCTGTCATGGCTTTTGATGTTTGCTACAGTAGGCACATAAGACACACTGACATGGACCGCAAACCATAGTGAATCATGTTTTTGTATTTTGTACATCACACTTAATAGAAAGGTAACAAGATTAATTCACATGACTAATAATCAATGACTAATAATCAAAGCTGACCATGTCACTGGCGGAGCAGTCTCAAAAGTGGTTCCCGACCCATGTCCAAGCCACTGTTCTTCAAGCAACTGGTTTACAGCCCAAGGGCAAAAATGGCACCAATGATGCCTACACTATCATCCAGCTTGGCAAAGAAAAATATTCAACATCCGTGGCAGAGAAAACACTCAACCCTGTCTGGAGAGAAGAAGCTTCCTTTGAACTACCAGGTCTACTTTTGGAGGGCAACCCAGAAATATATGAACTCTGCCTCATAGTGATGCACCGGTCCTTGGTTGGGATGGACAAGTTCTTGGGTCAGAGGTCCATCAACCTCAATGAAATCTTTGATAACAAGGAGCGAAGGAAAACTGAGTAAGTGTCAAACAGCAACCAAGTCCCAATTTTTCCCTCAAGGCACAGAACTTCACAGCAGGCCATCACAGCAGGGGGGTTTTGAGCATAAACAAGATTACTGTTTGAAAGCTGTAGTAGGTTATGGTTTGAGTGTGGTTGTCACAACACCTCAGTTTTACCCTGTGATGCTATACCAGACCAAGTATCATGATACTATGTGGTACCCCCATGATACCCCCACTAGAGAATACTGCAAACTATTTTCTGATGAATATTTGAAGGGTGGAGGCTAATGGCGTAACGTGACAAGCTAATCAGTTTTTTTTTTTTTTTTTTACATTAGTTTGTCTTGTCATTGTCAAGTCTTAAAATGTGGACACTGGGATGCGTGCTTAGTCATGTTTGAATGCCACCATGAGCTAATGTCCTGTATAAATAATAGATTTTTATATTTAAGTACTTTTGACGCTATAATACTATGAATCATGGCATCACATGTATTTTAGGCATCACATGTATATTTTAGGCATCACAAGTATTGTGCAACTGTAGTCACCAGTCATGCATCTAGTTTCAGTTGATTTAGGTTTGGGAGGAAGTGGAAAAGATTTTCAGAACTGTTAGTCACAAGTGAATAACATGGAGTATGGAGTAAATTTGTCACTTGTCACATTGGGCATGTGGGATATTCCCATATATGGCTAGATCTCTGGACCTAATGACAGTTTGTCATTGTGTCCAGTATTATCTTTAGATTCAAATCTATGAACTAATTTACTGTTTTTCAAATACAATTTAATTTTCCTTTATGTCACTTGCTTGATTTGTTGGATAAATACTTTATACAGATAGGTATATTATTAATTATAGAGTAGGACTTGAATTGGGTGTAGCCCAGTTGGTAAACTGGTTTAGCAAAGACACAGAGACAAGCCTTCTTTCAGATTCCCTCTTCAGTTCCAGACACTGTAAAATATTATTAGACTTGGGTTGCTCCATGTTATTGGTCCTGTATTGTTTGATACTGTACAAAAAATAAGCTTAACCATCAAATGGCCTACATTTTTGGGAGATTTTGTGGAGATGGTTTTCAGCTTGAGCTGTGGCGTGGTGAACAGCAGTTGCCCTAATTGAATTGATGGAGCTGGCCAAGCATGTCTTGTTAGTCATTCATATTAACACTCAGCCAACTGGTGACCTGTCCAGGGTGTTTCCCTGCCTTCTGCCCAATGCATGCTGGGATAGGCTACAATGCCCAGTGTCTCAGAATAAGCAGGTAGAGAAAATGAATGAATGAAGGAATGGGGTATGAACTACACCAGCAACACCCTAGTATGAAGTGATCGTATCAGAGTTGATGCACCCATATGCTGTTGCTTAACCATACATTGAGAAAACAGGAACAGAATAACCAAATTGGGTCTATTAGTTGTGTTGATTAGTCCACTGCACATTTCAACATGCAGAGACATTAGCACACTTCCTTTTTGCCCATCAGTTCAGGAGAGTCGCTATATGTCATAATCAGTGTGGATGGGTTGTATTTGTTTTAGGTGCTTGAGCCGATGCACATCCTGGCCTGTACTTTTTCAATAGAGGTGCTGTAATCGATATGCCCATGTCGCTTGTTGGCCTAATCTCATGCCGTAGGCATACAGACAACGAGGCTTAGACGCTAGATACTATATCCACACTCCACAGTGGGTCTGTGTTCACTGTGGCCCATCCGCAGTGTTTTTGAACTGACATATTGGGGAGGAAAGCCTGTCTTGATATCTGAGTAGGCAGCCCATAATTATCGCACACCTGTGTTTGTTGATTGTAAGGAGTTTCCCAGCGGTCCGGGGCCGAGTGGGAGGATTGTGGTTCCAAGCAGAGGGAGGTTTATCTTGGCCTTGACACGCACGTGAAGTACAGCCCCGGCCCCACTGCAGCGGCATGCTGTGGCTGCTGATCGGACTGAGGACGGTGCACAGCATGGGAATTAGACCCAGCAAGGCCTTTCATGACATTGTGCCACAAACTTGATGGTTCAGAATAGGGTTGGACCGATAAGTCCTTTTAAAGGCCAATACTGATATTTCTTCGGGTTTGTATTGATAACTGATATTTCGTGCTGATATTCAGTATCTTTAAATTTGACCATTTCCGTGGCAAAATAAATCTCCAAATATAGTAGTCAGTGTTTCCCCCAGATTTTTATTCTTGGCAGGATGGAAAAACCTCTGATGCAACGTTTAGACCACAGGGCACTAAAACTCTCCATTGAAATCCAAGATAATAATTATAATACTAAAACATATTCATGAATACGATTTGTGGAATCTGATCAAAAATAGAATCAATTCAGGATAATGAACAATTATATAATAAATATGTAATCAAACAAACGACATCATATGGGAGGTGGACAACACTGACTGACCAATATCCAGTTTTTAATAAAAGGTCAGTATCTGCCTGATATACTGGTAAACCAATATATCTGTCTAACCGTAGTGCAGAAAAAATATAGGCCCAGGCTTATCGCCTATTCATTGATCACTACTAAGGAAAGAATAGACTGATAACAGGTGACAGGATTGGTAGCAAGTTGATTAATGATTGATGCTGGCTAGTATTTTGAACGAGTTTCCTCGAGGACGTTATTGCAAGACCTATAAAAGTGAGGACATTTCTCATTAGCATGTATGAACTGCTGTGTTGTCCTGTAATGTGGCTTTGCAATTTTCCAATTGCTAGTCGTTGCAGTTCTGAACAAAGGCCAGATTTGTGCAAATGTCACCTCTATTTTGCTCACAGTGAAGGCATAAATCCCATTACTTCCAGTAGAAAAAGCAGGGAGGTTAAACAAACAGGAGCCCAAGAGCAGTCTGAAATGGTCCACATTATTCAGCAGCAGGCTATTTTTTACATTCAGTTTGCAAGGAATAATGTTTATCCTTTGAATAATAAAATGTATTCTTACTTGTGTCAAAAAAATGTTCGAACGGTTTAAGCCTCTGTATTTGTGTGTAGCTTTTGGATTAGTCTGCTCAAATTAGCCTTTTCACTGGTATCCACAAAGAACTAGGTAGAGCACATTAGAAAGAATGTGGGCCATTTTCCCCCATTTGTCATAGTGTTCGATATTGTAAGGCCTTTTACCACATTATGACTCTGTATACTTGTCTTCCTCAGTTCTGTTGACTTGGGTCTAATCAACTCTACAAATTCTTTGGATGTTCAGGAGATTTTCATAAATCCCCTTTTTATATAAATTCCTTTACTGAATTCTCTTACCCTAAGCTTCCCCCCACTCTCATTTCAGCTGGTACTCCTTGGAGTCCAGGCCGGGGAAGAAGAGGAAAGAACGAGGCCGCATCCAAGTCAGCATCCAGTTCATGAGGAACAACATGACGGCCAGCATGTTTGACCTTTCCATGAAGGACAAGCCCCGGTCGCCCTTCTCCAAGCTGAAGGACAAGATGAAGGGTCGCAAGCATGACGGTGGCTATTCTGACACATCTTCGGCCATCCTTCCTCGCTCTGCCATGTGCGATTCGGAGCCCCACCGCCAGTCCTTTCCCCCAGAACCGCAAGCTCAGCCTGAGGCCAAAGCCAAGAGACCACTACTAGCGGGTTCCCATAAGCTCTCTGCTGCCCATTCCATGTCAGACCTCATTGGGACCCATTTCCGCCCCAAGCTGGACTCCATGAACTCCATAGAAGAGAGTGGTGAGGAGAAAAGCTTTCTGCATGATTAGACCCACGTATTTGTTCAGATTATGCTACCTTTTTTATTCATCATATTTCTTAAAGCAGAGTGGCAAGGTGGCTCAGTGGTTAGTACAGCAAGAAGGTGATTCCCGGGCCTTTCTGTGTGGAGTTTGTATGTTCTCTCTGTATTTGCATGGGTTTCCTCCCACTTACGAAAGACATATGTTTTCAGTTGCGCCAAATATCAGTAATGGACACTGAATTTTAGAAATGGAAAAAATTTAATCTATGATAGCCCTATCTTAGCCCTTCAACACCACCTATAGTTGCAATATAGCATATATATTTCATGTAATAATTGATTTAATTGCAGTGCACAACATGTGAATGAGACATGAATTAAAGTAGATGTTCAGCAGCAGAGACGCTCCTCTTCTCACTCAACCTGTCATGTTTAGAGGTTGGTTTGTTTTGCTGCTGCTGCCGTACTTATACTGTGCTCTTAAATGAGTGCACCCATTAGGTCCAGTGAAGGCTTTCAGGATTTTTTTTTTTAGTTCAGATGAAATGAAATTCAGTGTTGAAACACATAAATCTCATTTTCTGTTTGAGCAGCTTTTTCCTTTTTAAGGGGCATTAAGGAATCTATGACCTTTATTGACCTCTATTGGGAACCAGTAAGGATTGCAATAACATCGGCAGAACTTGCCTTTTCCTACACAAATCTGGCACAGATCCCCACCCCTCCCATCCCCTTGAGCTATGGTAACCTGTAATTGACGCACAATTTTTCACAATAGAGATGAGTAAGCTAGCTAATTAGAGCTCCGAAAGAAACTTCTAGGGAAGAGGTAATATAGCACTGTAAAATCTTGTAAAATTGGGAGTGTCTTCAAATGCCAATGGGTGGGGAGTTTTTGTTCCAGAGTATGGGTGAGTTTTGAAAGCCAGAAATCTCAGCACTTGATGAAGTATTTGTTGAGTCATTGGTATTGATCAACAACCCAGCCCCAGAGATATATTATGGTGATTTTGTGCAATGGAGCAGTAAAAAAACTTTATTGTCCCTGTAAATGTGTGAAATGTGTTTCCATCGGTAATTTTTTCACAGGGTCGTGAGATCACGTGATGCTTTTGTTTTCTCCTCAGGGAGTGCCGCTGCCCCTCACAGGCGTTCCCAGAGTGAGGTGCCAGGCTACCAGGACGGCGAGGCACAGGGTGACCCTTTCACTGATATCAGTGACACCCTGCCGCAGAAGTATGCTACACTCCCACGCAACCGCAACCCATTTGAGGGGGAGCAGGGGCAGCTGTGGGACCGGGCGGAGCGGAAGGAGAAAAAGGAGAAGGTCAGCCTACTGGAACGCGTGACGGGAAAGAAGGACGGCCGCAAGACCAGCAACGGGGGGCGCTCAGGCAGCTCGGGAGACCTGCGCTCACCCAACCCCTTCAGCAGTGACTCCCAAGCAGACACCAACCCGTTCAGCTCCAGCTACAAAGCCAGGTAGTCCGTCATATGTTTAGACTTTTGTTTGCACTCTCATCGCATCAAAGGTTGGATGTTGACTGAGTCTTCTTGGGCCTTCATGGTTAATTCATGTTCATTCAGTCAATATTTTGGCGCAAAATGTATTGTACACTAAGTTTGTGACAAATCAGCATCACTAACCTGATATGTTGCTTTGAGATCTTCTTCTTCCATGCCTTCATTTTAGCCTCTTGCAGTGAGGCTAAAAAACAATGTTCAACAAACAATCCTATTGATTATTAGCTACAGTACTCTGGTCATGTGTGAAATACATGGTTGATTGTAAACCTGTTACCTGATGGACCCCCTTCTCTCTCAGTCTATTGTCCAGTACTGTTTTTCAAACATTCCCACCGAGCCTGTTATATCCATTTCGCTGTTTTACACACAGAAGTATCCTGGTTGGTGAACACTGTGGCTAAGTTCTGGTTTATCAGAATGGAAGGTGTCATTAGTGGCTCTTTAGAGAGCCTGGGCTTGATAACAGAGCCCTCTGAGCTATGGTAATGAGATCTTCTGGAGAGATAGACCACCCAATTAACTACTTATCTCTCTGTAGGCACTAGTCCATCATCTTTACTGCTGCCTTTGTCATACAGCAGCTCAGTGGTCATTTATATTGTGGTGGATGAATACAAGAGGTTGATTTAAACTGTAATATTTGTTGCTATACACAACCACAGTACAACTTGGCGTATCTGATGTCTTGATATATATGATAACTCTCACCCACCCTGCTTTCCATTAATATAGGTGCTCACCCTAGTTTAATAGCACACGGGACACTTGCATCAGGTCGGTCCTGTGTATTAGTAAATTGTTGATAATCTTATGCACAACCATAAGAAAAGACAGTACAATGCATATCCAGTGCCTTCAAGTGAATAATGACTCCCTTTGCGATTTTTTTTTTTTTTTGCAGTGATAAAAAGCCCACAGGTAATGAAGACATCGCTTACGGCCAGAAGACCAGAGACGGCTACGGCAAGAAAAAGGTAAGAAAGAAAAAGCCCATCCTTCATTCTAAAAACAGAGGATTCGTCAGGTGATGTTGTTGCACAGCATCGCTTTTACGTGACACTGATTTAAGGCAAAAAAAAGGTAAGAATAACCCAAACAACAGAAGTGTGCAGTTGCATCGTGACTGGCGTAGCACTGACTTTTAATTGAGAACTTTCAGTCTCATTTGACACCACAGCTGGTGACGTTGATCTCTGACGCCTTGAAAATTCAGAGGTGCCATTCAACTAATTAGCAGCGGAAAACATCGGTCATCATCTCCAGGCAGATCATAATTTGAAGCAGTGTGAAATTTCGGTCTCCGAGGTCAGGTGTAGTAGCGTGTTGCACTGATTCTGTAATTGGAGGCTTATTTTGAGAAAAGCCATAGAACTGTCATCATATGTTTTTCTTTTCCTTTTAATGATTACTTACAGAATTCACACTTTATATTTGTTACCCTTTTTTAGTTTATGTTCAATTAAAATTCTTTTTTTTCCCCTTTCCATTTTCAAACACTATTACGCTGCAAACTTGGCGTGCATGTGGTAGCAGTATGACCAGTGGCTAAAGTGATGCCTAAGTGAGAGAGAGGATGCTGATAATGGCTTTCCTCACCTTTCTTTGTGGGTGTTGAGGGCTGTCGGTAGCTGCACATGTGCCCGTGTGTGTGCGCTGCAGTGCCTAGCAGAAATGGCAGTTCCCATTTCCTCTGCTTCAAGGCCCTAATTAACCACACACAGGGGGGGGGGAGGACAGCGAGAGATTTCAAAGGCCTGAGCTTTTAGATTCTCAAAGCTGAGCTCATTAGAAACTGTAATGAGACAACTGGAGAATGCCAAGTGTGCGCCTTATCTTCTCCTCACTACTGATCGCAGAAAAATGGTCATCATTACTTTGCCAGTTCATGGTCATTTCCAGGCCTTTGTCACCAGCCACTACAGTGCTTGATTACAATGCTGTGTGTGTGTGTGTGTGCGTGCGTGTGTGCGTGCGTGCATGTACATAATGCATTTATGTGAAGCCAACATCCACTTCCTTATGGCAGTCAGTTCTTACTCCTTCTCAAATAGAGTATCTTCCAGTAAGATGCTTTTGTGTTGTCTGTGAGGGAAAGGCTACTCAGTCCTGTTCTTGAAACCTTCCTTCCACTGGACATTTAATCTCGGTGGCAAATATTTCTTTTGGTTTGCAGCCCCACGGTAGCCTATATGTAGTTAAAAGCGATAAGATACCAGTCCAGCGCTTAGTCTTTCTGCATTGTCTTTACACAGCAGTAGAGGCTTGAATAGTGCATGGGAGTGGAAGCTGATAAGCGTGGTATTTTAAACAGGGTGAAGGCTTTGCTGCTCTATCCATTTGGGGGAGGATGCCCAGCACTGAAGCGATAAAGTGGTCCCTCATTAAAAACGATTACAGCTCTTCTTGTACCCCTGCAATATGATCTGCACATACCGTAACACACTGGTCTAGCCAAATAGATTGTCCTCCAAAGACCAACCCAAAAGGCTTGGGTTGCATCCTTATTTTGATATTTGTTAGTTTGACCTTTTAATTCTACAAATATGCAGTCTAGCATAACAACAAACTTTCCTCTTTTTTTGGGACATCTTGGAACTTTTTCAAGAGGTTGACTGCTTTTAGTAGTGTTAAAGTCGAGTCCCTTTAGAGTGGTTAAACTGTCCATGATTTATTATCAAACACTGTTAGACACTAACTGATCATAACATCTGCCGTAAAATTCAGTGACATGTCAGTGTTAAACCCTTGGAGAAGGGTCTCATCTTATCAGCAGCTCTCAATTATCCTTGATTACCAACAGGGAACACAAGATAAACACATGACAGTTTATGTCACATCATGCCAACGCATCTAATTAGTCTGTTTTCTCTGTTGTATTGTGAGGGAACCATTTACTCTTCCGTCTGTTATCAGATGTTAACATCCTCTTCAAGATCCTTTACCCATTTTGTTTACTTTTCACAGAAAGTGTCGAAATATGGCGAAGCAAAGAATTTGAACTCGGAATCTGTTGAATAGAGTATTTAACTGCGTTTTGCATTTTCAGGAGGCAACCAAGGAAAGTGTGGCCGCCTATAGCAACTTATCCTTCGAGGAGGTTGTGCAGGAACTCATCAAGCAGAAAGAAGTGGTGAAAAAGAAAGATGCCCACATCAGGGAGCTGGAAGACTACATCGATAACCTACTTGTGCGTGTCATGGAGGAAACACCAAGCATTCTGCGGACACCCTATGAGCCAAAAAGGAAGGCGGGTAAAATTTCTAAAAAATAGGGATCAAAGCAGGAGGAGAAGTTAATAATGAAGGCTTAGTGGTAGCTCATATGCCAGTAATAAATGTTGGTAAAATAAGTGAGAACATATGGGGTTGATCAATGCCAAATTTCTGATTGTTTCTGATTTCTTAAGACTTTTATTCATAGACATTTTTTAATGTTTCAGTTACTTTTTAGTACATTTTTTTTAAAGACAGACTTCATCACTGGATTAGATTGTGATCATTGGTAAACGTTTTCATTATTAACTGAATGAAGGGGTGTGCCATGTGACCTTGCAAAACAAGAAATTTCACCCTCAATTCATGAGTGTGTTTCCTTGGGAACTCAAGATTTGATTTGCTGGTTAGATGATTAGACGGTTGACAATGAAGATAGAGATTTCCAGGAACTCTTTGGTTGATGGAAATCTCACTGCCATCTTACAATCATATGCTTTTTACGTGTGAGTTTATGTTATAGTGCATTTTTAGGTACGGAAACAGGAAGAGAATTTCAGTCTATTCAAGTCTTCAGATGGGCTTACGTATATCATATGCACTTGTGAACTCACACAGGCCCCTTGCAAATACAGCTGCCATCTTGTATTCAGCCCAGAAGCTCTTAAAGTTCGAACGTAGCCAAATTCATGTTTACCAGATGCTCTAGCAGCAGTTGTGTGCTGCTTGCTGAAAGATGTAGGTGGTCAAGTGGTTGATAAGATGGAGCTGTAATTACCGCGTTTACACTTAAGCACTAGTCTTAAAATTGCTACCCAAACTACATTACACACTTAGCCAGTCAGTGTCAGCCTTCCCCGAACTTCTTCCTCAGCCTTTTCTATGCTGCAGATGTGGATTCACTCTGCTCTCCACCCCATCGTCCCGAACCATTCAAAGGTATTCTTAGAAAGACTGTAACTGCATTGGGGTAAGAAGTTGCTGAATGGTGGCCTGGTTTCTGTCTAGTTTATTGAGTCACTGTACATTCCCATTATAAGTTATTGGCTTTTGTTTTTAATTCTTGTTGTTTTTTTTTTTTTTAATTTATATCGACTATCATTTGAAGTTTCTAGGACCAAGGGTCTCACAGTCGCTAGCTATGTGATCATAGTTTTACACTGATTAAGTGCAATAATCTTAAGCAGCTTGCTTCATATTCTGCTGGTGATGTAATTGTTTACATTTTTACTCACATCCTGGAGTCGAACTTATCTCCCTTGTTTGTGAACTGATTCAGTAGGATACGATCCATTAGAAAGGCCTGAAGTTCGTTGTTGCAGATTGAACGGCCTTCATCTCGCTTCAAATATGTGGTTGGCTTAAGATTGTATTATGGTACCTGGCTGCATATGTAGATATTTGCTTGACTATCTTTATTTCAAAATGTTACACTGCCCATTTAAATATCAATGTTATTTTGATGTAAGGAGGCTACTGTATCACTATACCCCCACCCCTTCTACTGTATCAACTCTGTGCAATTGGTACTAATATAAAACTCGATCAAGACTTGCTCATTTGCTCAACAATGTATTGATGTATTAAGGACTGATACTGAAAACACTTTTATTATATTGCATTTACATTGTAATAATATATATTTACCTTTTAATGAAAATGTAGTAATTTCATCATACTGTGCCACAAAGTGATATTTCACTTTAGTAGATCTTTTTTTTTCTCTTGCATTTTGAAACCCAAAAAGTCCTGATTCCAACTTGCAAATGTTCTGTTAAGTTGAAATATCACTTTAATTAATAATTTACCTGATTATTTTGAGTTACACAGCTAATAGATGTTGTTCCAGGTGACAAATAACAGTTTGACAGCACAGTGAGCACACATCAAAAGCTAGCTATCCTCTTTTTATTGTTTATATCACCTTGAATCACCGTATTCTAGGACGCTAATGTCATAACAACATCACAAACGGCTGTCCTTTAATCTATTGACCTATCCATCAGTTTATACCTAAGACAATATTAAGTTAGCTACAAGACAGATGGTAAACAGTCGTGCTACTTAAAATTCTACCAAAATCAATGGATGCATTATTTAAAAAGTCTACTTAAAGGTTACGGTCTCAGAAAGTGCTCACTTTTCAGTCATCATTGCTAGATATGTTTAACAACGGTAAAGTCAGTGGTGTAAAGGTTTACATTTTCACTTTTACTAATGTTTATTCCTATTTGATGGAAAACAGTATCATGTACAGTGTTAAAGCCACGCTTTGTATTAGCAGATATTGTTCTCGACCCAAAGCTGTACACTATGTTTAACAGAGTGTATATCAAACATCAGATGATCTCAACTACCTTGTCGTCTCGCTGGTATTTTATTGTCATCCTCTGATTTAGACTCACCAGTCTTCAAGTATTTGACCTTTACACTGTATGATACCAAATCACAGATGAGACAAAGTGCTAAACTGTATCCGTGGGGTTTCAAAAGTCAAAAACACTTTTTGTTTTTTTAGAAATGTTGCACCATTCCGAAACACTTTTTTTATTAACTGTAATAATTGTAGTTTGTTTTTTTTCCGCTGAGAAAGGAGTTATTTAATCTGAATCTACCTTTGGTCTTTTTTCAGAGCCATAAATCTCCCACTACTGAATGTATTTTGGTTGGCTTTGATATTCATCATTCTTTAATGTATATACACTAAAAAGGCTAGCGAACCTTGTTTGCCTTTTTAAGTATTTGGTGTATCCAAAGAGATCATTTCATTTGGATGATTTCATTTTTTTTATTTCCTCCATTCTGTATGGTTGGACATGATTCAAGTAACTTATTGTAGACATGCAGTTATTTTTCATACATACAGTAATATATCACGTGCTTTGATGTGACACAAGTTCTTTTTACAGAAAGTAGTCGTTACTGATGTGCTTTCCTTAAAATTCTTAAGATTTTTTTTTTTCAGCAGTTGAACAGAAAAAGGTTTGTTTTAAATATGGGGAGTATTATGTAGTATGAAATAAGAGGATATGTGGATAAGAATATGGTTTAGCTCTTTTTTTATTTTTCACAGATTGCCTACCTATATTTGTTAAGGTGTAACTTCTCTGTGTCCTCTAGACGTCATGGTACACACTTTACCAACCACTTTAACTAGTCTGTACCGGTAGTTAGCCAATTGTTCATGGATCATGCCGAGCTCTTTTAAAATTCCTGTTGTACATATAGTCACTTTGGAAAGTCACTTCACCTCCCTTGACTTTTTGCTTATTTTGTTGTGCTACAAAATGATTGAAAACATGTTTATTGAGAATCAATTCAAAATACTGCACTTTTTTATTTTTAAGTTAAAAGGCAATTCTAGAAATGGCAAAAAAAAATTATAACTGAAAAAACATATTCACCACCTACATTTAATTTTAGCTATGTTGTAGCTATGGATTGTGGATGTTATTTTGTTACTCTTGCTAGCAAAGCAAATAGTAAGTCCTTTCAGTACATCTCAATGATATTTTAGCATGCACAGTGGATTTTGCTTCATGATACTAAGGCACAGCCGTCAAATATACTGTCAAATCCCATACACTGAAGGGACATCTACTTGAAAGATGGAATAAAAACGACAACAGCTTAATTATAAAGTCTGAGAACTGTATGTAATAAAATGTTGAGCACATTGTTTACCCCCGAGGTTAGTCAGTTGAAATGGAAAATGAGGGGTTAATAGTTCAAATAAAATGTTACTGTCGTTTCAATTTTTTTAAGCTTCTACATTTTTTAAAAATAATTTTTAATACGTTTAGCAGAGTATGAAGAGGCTATATCTAAAAAAAAAAACTAAAAAAAACGACTGTATATCATTATTACACTTATGTATTTATTTAGCCAATAAATGTCAGTTTGAGTATTAAAAGAACTCAGTATAGTGAGAGGCAACCTTTCCCATAAAATTTGGACAAAATTTGGCCATGGCCTCTATCATAGGTTTAGTTTTTATAGTTTTGCACATGAGGTGCATGTGATATTTCATTGTTTGAGTGAGGGGAAACATGTTTTTGTTGGTAAATGTCCAGGCTGTTCCACACAACCGTGCAAACATCCCATACAAACAAACAAACCATAATGTTGATGAAGCAGGCATTGAACCTTTTGATGAAGATGACACAAAGCTCGAGTCGGATCTCACAATCCTCCTCTGGCAGTCTTTAAGCCTTCTGCTGATAATATGATGCTGCTTGCCATAGGGCCACTTACAGCTGCCAGACACTAAGACTTAAGCTCCAGCTAAATCCCCTGACGTTGCTTGTAATGTGGCACACAGTTTTGAAGTAAATGATGACTGTGTTTATAAAAGATCTGGCCAGTTAGCAAAGCTTCATTGAGTTTGCAGAGTTCTGTAAAGGCTGGTAAACAGAGGCCAACACCGCTATATATATATAATACAACTAGTTGAGTTTAGTGTTCAACATGTTGGCTACCTAAAATGACGTATATATACTTCCATGTAAAACACTTTGTCTGGGAGAGACCTTGGCCTACTTCCATTTTTACTCACTTCTGACTGGTAAAAAGCGTATTGGGTTTCCCTCCCAATTATTTCAGTCACAGGCTTTGTAATATACCGAGCAAGACTGTTCTACACTGTAAGTAAATCTTTGGGTGCATTCATGTCATTTTTGCACGTCAATCATTTCTTGTGCTACGATTATATGCAATTTTTCATTCACCAAAATACGTTGTCTTGATCTAGAAATTCCGAATTTGCGTTTCATTTGACCTTGATGGCACTGTTGATACTGTATTAGATCAAACTCATGAGTGAAGGTTTTCCTCAATGGGCGATATGCAAGACGCGAGGAGGTGAGAATGGATGGTTTTGACTTTTTTATGATTGTAATACTGGAAACAAATTGGGATCTTAAGTGTGTATGTAAAGTGACATAAGTAACATAAGCACTACTTCATAAGAATGCTGTGATGTATTTCTTAATGTTCACCCATTCTTCACACCCTAGTCAGTACAATTTGTTTCCACTGTTTGAAACATTATTATTAAATTGATCCACTGGATGTCATTTGAAAGGCACAAGCAAGATTGTATCGTTCTTTTCAATAAACTCACTGTATTAAAAGTAAAACTGGTGTTATTTGTTCCGTTGCTTCTGTAGAGGCAAAATTGTAGCGTCAATGTAATACAAATCTTCTATAAAGTGAATTTATAAGTATGTTCTCTCAGTTTAACACCTGTCCTATCATTCTTGTGAGTAAGTTAAAAGCCATTTGCAATTAACAACACTCTGACCTGACTGGCAGTTAAACCGTGATTAGGCTTGTTAATTGTGAAGATTTGTGTCCAGCTTCTGTTTTCTTGCCACTCGGAGCAGCTCCTCCTTTTGTTCTTGAGAAATTCCCATGCCTTCCTGGCGAAAAAGAGAAGCGGCATTGGCAACTGAGTAGCAAGGTTGCTTGTTAAAACTCCACTCTAATTTGCCTATGTGTGCAAGAAGTGTGTGTGAAATCTTTTGGTGCAAGGAACACTTGTGTTGTGTACTGGCTGATGTTTTTGTGGGTTGGTTTTGTCCCTTGACACCTCTCCACATAGCGGGTTAAAACACTGTCACCTCAATCTAGTCCCTGAAGAGGTGTGTCTCACAGCACCAGCAGCCGGCAGCACAATGTTAGATCTGGCTACGGGAGATTGATAACACTGGTGACCAAGGAGTCCAGGATACAACTCGCAACATAATTCGATAATTGATGAGTTCACTGACTCGATGACAAACCTGTGCGGATGGAGGGATTAAGTGGGACTTTTCTTTATTTCAGGGACCTGAATTGAAACAATACTGCAACATTCAGATGCAGAAGTGTCCATAAAGTCAGTGCTGAATTCAACTTAAACTACTAGCATGGACTGCTTTGAATTTGAAGGCTGAACTCTCATTCACAATCATTCACAACATGTAACACAGTTATATAAATGTTTACCCTCTATCAAGTTATTCTTCTGGGTTGAGTATTAATTAATGTAGTAAATTCATAGTATTTCTGCAGGATTGTGCGTTAGGGTCCTTGAAAAGACACATGAGAAGTGATGGGGAGTTAAATGATGCATTTACTGCATTATCAGTAACAGCATTAGTAGCATGCCTTGGTGATTAATTTTTTATCTGTGTGTGTTAACTTATATATCTTGACAGACATTGAACACAAATAAGTGTGTAATTGGGCTTTATGTAGGTGTCACCTGTTGCATTCATAAGCTAATTGGAATACTCATTGTCATCCTTACACATTCACCGACAGATTGAATTTCACAGATCACAGCTATTGTATGGCAGTGGCACGCGTCACTTGAACACCACCTAGATTAAAGCCCATTAGTTCATTGTTCATTATATCATATTGCTGTAATTTGAGGAAATATCTGACAAACATGTGTTATGTAAGATTCGGTGGGTGTAGGAGAGCCCAGGCGTGTGGACAGGCGTGCCAGAGAGGGCCACCCACAGGTCACCTGCACTCCCCTTTAAAAATGGATGGGCATCACAGACGGGATCAGTGTCACCCTGCACGCGTCTGTGAATGGAAATGCCTGCGGCAATCAAGGAGAAACTCATATGAGGAGAAATTTACCAGATGGATGAGGTGTGTTTAGGGGAAAAAGCAGACCTGTTTGGGCAGCTGGCCTGAACTTGTTGGATGATCGGGGGCCAGATGTCAAGGTTAACCCCTCAAACCCCCCTAGAGTATCAGACCCCACCCACTCCTCCAATGTTGGTTTCTCTGTTAGCTAATCTGAATAGGTGCTTGAGATAAATCAGGTGTCAAACGTGCTGAAGATCCCAGCATTGTATGTCTATTGTCTACCTTTGATAGCTGCCACGCGTCTGGTATCGAATGAACAAAGCCAGATGACAACCAGAAGAAAGAGAATCTGTCAACACTGGAAACTAACTTAGCAAACAAGGGTGATTCAGTCCAAAATTCATTTGGCTACAAAAAAGTTTGGCCAAATGGTTTAAGTTTAGTTTAAGTTTAGTTTAGTTTGACTTGTAGATAGAAAGTACGTTTTGTGAAACTTTCTTAATCCATCATAACTCAAAATTCAGGTATTTTAATCCTGTGTTCACAAATGTAACAATACTGTCAGTTCCTGTATCAAAATTCAGATATCTAATATCAATGTAATAAATCACTATGTAAACAAAGCCAATAGTGAGCTGTGAGTTTTAATAGGGGGTGCCATATTGCAATTATGTATTAGGCTTTTACAACAGGGTAATACCAAAAGCCTTCTATGGTATTACATACTGCACAACATTTGCAGGCTTGATTCAGTTTGATTTTAACACAATAGAACAGCCCTCTTCTCTCTTAGTGGTGAAATACATTTTTGCACTGCCCTTGGTCCCAAACAGAACAAAATATCACATTTCCTTTATAATGATTGTTCTTTTGTGAAAGAATTGAACTTCATTACTGTAGCATTCAAGTGCAGGTAGTGGCCAGAGGATCCGGTTGCAGGCAGGTCTTTGACATGTGTTGTGGGGAAGATAGCAGAAGTCAGTGGTGGATCCAGACTAACAGTCTACAAATTACAATTACCCTCCCTACTGTAACTGAGTAGCTTTTTCTGTACTTGTACTTTTTGACTACTCTTTGAAGTCAATAATTTTACTCTAACTTAAGTATGTTTTAAAAAAAGCACTTTTAAAAATCACACCCAAAACAGAGTTACTAAGAGTACACCTTCTGTAGCCTCTCCATAAGTGTTGCATCAGAAACTGCATCAAACCTACAAGTATGTGGAGGTAAGCTTCATCTAAATGTTGCATTTAATGCTCACATTTATCCATGATAGTAGTAGTAGTAGTAGATAGTAGTGGTAGTAGGTTAGTTTACCTCCATCCAGCTACAGTATTATTGGTTTGTGTTAGACTGGTTGTTGTTTAGCTAGTTTGCTAGCTAGCAGAATAGCTAGCAGCAAAAGAAACACCATTGTAGTAATTTTAGAGTAATGGGGAAGGGCATTTACAGTTATTTTATTGTAAGCTAATATCCATTTTTTGTGGTAGCTTTTACTTTGAGTATGTTTGAAATGAGTTACTTTTACTTAAGTAGATTTTTAGACCAATAATTTTACTTATGTTATTTTCCAAGTAACTCTGTTACTTTTACTATGTGTACATTTTAAATAAGATACTTTTTACTTTTACCTAAGTAAATATTTACACCAGTAATTTTACTTCTACTCAAGCCAAATTTCAGCCAAGTACTAACAGTACTTGTACTTGAGTAGGGTGTTTCTGTACTCTTCCACCCTTGGCTGTGTAGAGGAACAGGCTGAGCTCGTACGACCACGCACTTTTATTGTGCAAGTGGCAGAGAGCAGCCGTCCTCCAGCAAGCTGGTGAGCGACTGGTCTCATTATCACCGTCTGACCAGCACGTGCCGAGGACTTATCACCTAAAACCTAGGAAACATGAGCTGTCAGCAGATCATAGGTTTGCATTTTGTCATTTTTAGCCTGTAATTGGCACCACAAAGCGCTTGTGGGGGGATTACTGTAGTGTGAAAGCAGTGAGAAACTGCATGTCAAACCCAATTGGAAGGTAATTGATGATCTCATGTTGTCACCATCATCAGTTAATAATTACGTATAATCACAATCAAACAATAGATTGTCACTATCCAGTAAAAATTACGTTGTAGTCGGATTCGTCCCTATTGATACATTTTATTGAATTTCATTGGTATTTTTCTGCTGCTGGGTATGTTACACTGTATGGCATGTATTGGATACCACTTTAACGATACATTTTATTGTAGTTTATTGATCTTTTTAGCTGCGTGGAATGTGGTTAAATGTTTCCACAGACCAAGAAACGATAAGTTAGTGTTTGTTTTATTTTTCCAGCGGATTGTTACCCCCGAGTTCACTTTGAAACTATGCTTTATGATCATCGCTACAGCAGCAGGCAAGCCATTCACTGCTTACATCAAGCACAGTTGTAGTTTGCATTGGATAGATCACATTAGAACTTCACCGCAATAGCTCAGTAAAGCCACGCTAAAACTAGAGTAATACAATCAATCAATCAGTCATCTCCTGACTTCACAGCACAGGAGAGCTCTGCTGGAATGCTGCTAAGCTGCAGATGTACCAGCCAAATTACTCCAGAGGGGAATTACCAGGCCATAAATCCAGATGTCATAAGGATGGCTGTAGCCTATTTCACGGTAAAAATCCATGCAACTTGTTTCCATTACCTTCATAAAGAATGTCTCGCTCTGCAGGGCTCAAACTTATCGCGGCTGGCAAATCTAAATATGTTTGCATCCAAACATGGCCTCAAATCACAGGGATCTCAGACAAAACATCATGAGCGTCACCCCGTGGCTCCTCGCCATGTCCTGACAGGTCCTCCGAAATGAATGATCTGTGAGATGTCAAGCTGTGAGAGCAACTAATAATGGTCTCTGGCTCATTCATAATCCTGTGTAAATATGAGGCATGTTACAGCTTGCAGGTTTTACCCTTAGATCGATTTAAGCCCAGTTATTGTCTGGGGATGCAGCAAGCCCATTCAAACTGTCAATATTTTCATCCTCAAGTGTTACACTATCTGCCGTTTAAGATCCATCAGCGTTACTTGTTTGTTATCAAATCGAATAGATTTAGGGAAACAGAGGATCCTTTCAGATTTTTTGTTTGTGCAATTCTCATGTAAGTAGCAGACAAACAACAGACATACAGTCTAGTCAACACTACACAGCAACCACTGGCATCAGATAGTTGGCAGGTACTGGGCCTCATTATTGCTAATTAAGATGTATAAATATGCTGTCTGGCACTTGACCTGTCGTTTGCAATGCACCATTTTTTCCATCAAACTCAAAAAGCGCCAAGGTAGACAAGGTGAGGGCACGAGTGCTGGTAGTGATGCTACAGTGTGTACTCTGTGGGCACACTTCAGCTCAGCTGGCATGCATCTGACTGACGCCATCGGGTGCCAGCAGCTGAACAAGCCGAGGTTTGAGGGGAGAGTGCTGTATATTTGGGCTGCGCTCAACTAAGTCTGCCAATGTCTTTGAGTGTCTAGCTTCATGGCCTCTCATACAGAGCTCCTTGTTAAGCTGCACTCTCTGGTCATCTTGCAGATGATGGCAAAGGACAGCTTACTGTAGGGGGCACAACCAGCAGGACATGACATCACAGCATGGTGTAGTAATAGACAATATTAACCTGTTAGTGAAGTGAATCATGATTCAGCCCACCTGTTGTTTTTGGCTCAGGGAACATTTCAGAAAATTTACTTTCGTTTTTCCTGCCACCGCCTTCAATTTAGTTGCCAATGGTTAGATGTCACTTGGACACAAGCAACAATGACCATAATTGAAAATATTACATGCAAACTGAAAAGGAAAAATATATAAAAACAAAGGCCGATGCCAAAGGGACGAGAGAGGAAAAAGATCTAATGTTGGTGAGTCCACTGCTGCTACTGCTGTTTCACTCTCACGTTTTGATTCATCACTTCCTGTGGGTGGAGAAGTGACCATACGAGACACCAGAATTTCATTTATGTAAACAGGGCAAATCTACAGCATCTCTACTTTGAGTCTTCTATGATTTAGGCTGATGAGACTATAGTGCATCATCAATCATTTTCCTTCACCGGGTGAGCATGTACAAAAAGCATCTGATGTTGATGTTGTAGTGTTAAGGGTGATAAAAATGTAAAAGAGAAAAAAAAGATGAAAATAAAAAAAGTCCGGCTCCCCTCAGTGGTCGTGGCTCTCTAATAGCCTGGAAGTGCTTTTTTAAAGCATGATTTTGGTTTTGGATGGTAACTTCCACATACCATCTTATCACGACTATCACATTGCTTTAACACCCCTAACATATTGGTTCAACCTATAGTACCTATATAACCTTTAATAGAGGTTTAGGGAGCAAACTGGTTTTCATCAACACCCCACTTCACACACAGCTTGACGGGGGTTGTTGAGGAAAAGGTTTACTCTTCTACTTTCCATGCCCAGATTTTCCCAGACAGTCCAGGGATTCAAGTCAGCGACCTTCTGGTCACAAACCCACTTTCCTAACTGTTGCCCCTCCAACTTCATATTGGAAACACAATCAGAAGCCATAACAGAATCTCCCATAAATTCTACATTGCAATAATATCTGCTTTAGTTATGTAGGAGGCATGTGGGTAAATCATGACCATCATACCACCCAAGCCACCTGGTGACACCTGCAGTTTGTGGATAGAGGAATTACCTCAGAATTGCCATGCTAGTAGTGATGGGAATATTCCTATTCCCAAAGGGATATTAGAGCTAATGCCAGGAAACACTGTTATGATTTTATACAGGTTCTTCCATTATTTTGATCATACCTGACAGTGCTGGGGAGTAGTATCACAACATGTAGTTAAACTGGTATTTTAAATATATTTTAACTATATTAAGTAGTTTGTAGCTTTTTTTTTGTCATTTTGAAGCTTAGTTAACTATTGCAACTACCAACTATTTTTGGCTGACATTCTGCTCTGACAACCAAGTTGACAGCCTCAGTGGATTGTTCAGAGCATTGGCATAGTTGGTAAACGGTCTGAAATGGTTCAAGAAAAACAAATTGTTCTTTTTCTTGATTTCCACCTTTAATTGCTGAGATTGTACGAGTCTGATGATCACTAGGCTTTTTCTGCAAATGACATAACGTGAATGCTGTGCTGTCATTTTACCGCATGCTTTAGACTAAGAAGCATCATTTCATTTCATTCAGACAAACGGTGAGAAGACTGCTGTTATGTGTCAACGGCATGATCCATTATTTGATTCATTATGTGTTTTTTCTTATTCTCTTATGTTGGCTGTTCATGATGTGCAGTATTATACGTCTATCCAGTGGTGCTGGAAGTAGCGTGCGTGTGGTTATTGTGTGTGGATGCTATAATAAAACCATACCTCAGTGACAAGCACATTGCTGTAAATGAGGGTCATTGAACAAAGCCACTTATTCCTCTGCGGTGGCTAATTAAGAAACAGAACAATTAGGCATTTGACCAATTAATTACAATCCTCTAATCTACAATAAGTGACTGGCTGGATCCATTGGTGTTTCTTCCTTGTAAAAAGAAGCTCCATAGGCATTCTACACCAGACAAGATTTAAAAGGTCTTTAATCAAATTAATCTGAGATAAATAATGGTTTATGCTATTACCAAATTGCTGATAGAGAGGATTTCTCTCTCTCGCTCTCCCTCTTTCCCTCTACAATTCATATCTCTTTCTGACTAGTGTACAATGAAAATTTACCTACAATCCCCTCAGCACAATTCCTTGTGGTACTTCCATTTGGTTTGTAAGTACTATATGTATGTAAAGACATTTAGCTAAACCTTTTCTACCTGAAAGTCATCAATCAGCCAGATGATTCTTTTCTTTAAGACATAACCATTTTATTAGAAAAGATGACTCATAGCTTTAACAGTAAACCATCATGTGCTTTACTTTCAGGCCATGCCATGAATGTCTGTGTTTGGAATGAAACTCTTCATATGCTTGTCACCCGCCTGTAATGCTCAGCTTAAAACACCAAAAGTCTCAGTAAATAAACTTTGTGTTTCAGAATACCAACATCCCAAGTGCCTCATGGGGGCAACAGCATGCCTGCGAGCGCACTAGCGATGGTTTATTTTTCAAATAGAAGTTCACTGCAAATAATTGTGAAGCACTTCTCCAAACAGAGTGTGTGACCAACGCTGTGCTCTTGAGCCATATGGACTATCATCATTAGGACTTTGCATGCTCTTTTTCCAGCCTCCAATATTCTGGAATGTCTCCAGTGTTTTCAAAGTGTCACATAGCTGCATGAAGACCTATCAAGCGGAGGCTGGAGAGAACCTAGCTAGCCTGTACGGACTCCCTTTCTTTTTGGAAAACGCTGGCAATTTGCACATGAGATGAGTTGTCAACCTTTGGAGACTTGTGCAGGTGGCTCAATTTGTCTCCCTGTTTTGATACAACTGAAGCAGTGAGTATTGGCACAAGTGTTGGTAAAGCTCTACAAGTCTTGAATCTGTGAGCTGAGGGAGTGCTGCAATTAATTATGTCTCCCAAGTTTTGACACACGTAACATTATGCTGTCAGTCCCTCAGAGGGATGACGTTGATGTCTTTATCCCTTGGAGGTAATTGCTGGCTGTCAGTTACCCTCTGTGCCGAGAGCCAGAAAGAAGGACGGTTGAACATGTTAGATAAAACTGAGATCAGGCCTCGACAAAATAGTAGACAAATAGTAGTTTAATACATCTAAAAAAACAGGAAACAGGCTGGTTTTCTCTTTGCGTACAAGTGATTTGTGCGCTTATGGGCTGTATAACTGTCTGGCAAGACAAACAAACAGACCTTAAAGTAATAATCCGCAACATTTTCATATAAATAAATGTCGGTTTTGCTACTCTACTGCTACTCTATCCTCTTGGTGCACAGGAAGTGATGCGTTTTATGTTTCGGCAACAACGGTTTGTTCAGAATAAATAGAAGAAGAACTAGGTAGTTAGCATGAGCAGCGATAGCCACCATGGCTGAACAGACAAAGAAAAGAATGCCACCTACAGAAACTGAAAAATTATTGGACACACTGATTGATTGACAAGTGTTCTCTAGGAAGTGCAATGCAGAATCACCACAGCAATGAGCGCTGAGCACCAGAAATGTCACCAAAATGGATTTTGCAGATTAATACTTTAATTTATTTATTTAGAATATATTGAAACTGTAACCAAATATATAGTTTTTCTCATGACTCTTGACTTGTATATGTGGTAGTGCTTAAGACATATTTTATTTAAACACTGATCCTAGTGAAAAATGTGCTTTTGTTTGTCCTGGATTTGACACGACAAGCTGAAAGAACAGATGATGGATGTTTTAAGGGGAATACAGTGGTTGAGGAGTTGTAGGGCTAGGTGGTGGTTCGTCTGGGGGTATGAGTTTGGAACATGCAGTCCCCTCTCCCGGAGCGGTGAACCAGAACCAAGTGGAGTGGGGCTCGCGGGCCACAAGAGCGCCATTGTTCTTCACATTAATCAAACTGAGGAAGGGCAGGTAGCATTTCCCTAGCCCACCCCACATGCACACCCTGCCAACCTCCATGAATGGACTGCTTTTTTAGCTGGCAGCGATTGGCCATTGGAGCTCCGAGAGGATGTGTGTCTGTTTAATTAGTGTGATGAGCTCAGCGGAGTTTATGTGCAGTGTTGGACACTAGGTATTAACCCCTCGAGTTTGACCCCGCAGGGGGGGGGGGCGACCTCAATCTTGACATCTTTCTTTCTCTCGTTCTCTCTTTCCTTCTCTTCATTAGAAAAAGACAGATTAGACAGGTAAAAGCAGACTAAAAAGAGAGGGAGCCTGGTCAACCACAGCCTTCCTTCCTCACCTGCCCGCTTTGCAGGCTTCCTTTCAAATGAAGAGAATAATTACTACCATGATACTTCTAATGATGCTGTCATTAAGATGCTAAGAGCGCTGCGGTACTACAAGCTGCTCCCTTTCCTTTATATATGTCACTGCACAATGTAGTTTCCCACAATGGTAAAAAAACTTTTTTCATGATTTGTGTGAAGGCCTGGAAGGGCATTGAAGTAATGTAATCGAAGTAATGTTATAAAGAAGAATCAAGACAAATGAGATGCTCTGTGTCTGGATAGTGCACGTACAGGTCAAAAAACATGATTAGAGGTGTGGTTTCCTTCCCTCCGTACTGTAAACATTCCTATAAATGACATGCATTGGCAGCTGACTTCATAAGCTTCGGATGAGAGAGTGCACTGTGTTAACATCACCCAGGGGCACTGTTTTCTAATTCATTTAACCACAACAGCGGTTTCCTAACGGCTTCAGCTGGCAATTAAAAACCATGAAAAGATACGAAAACATTCTTACCATGCTAGACGCACTCCCCACAAAGGTGAAACAACCACTTCAGGCGCAATCAAATCTTAGGATATCATCCTTTATCGGATTATGCACTTTATTAGTTCAGTGGAACAAACACGAGCACTTCAGGGGCATCTGCTTTAGGATTATAATGCCTCTTTCCCCACAGATGGTTAGTTTATGCCAGAGCAATTAATTAGTAAAATAGTTTGCTCTCTTTCTAATATTCTGGCTAATGGTCCAGAGAAAGTGGCGTGGCGATGTTCAAAAGTTAAAGGGCACTTGGAGGGCACTTCCACTGATGAGTCTTGGTAATGATTTAGGAAACTAGTTTGGATTAATTCCATAAATGGCTAATTTGTCAACCCATCTGGCAACCATTTAAATGCTTTTTAGGTCATGTGGCCCAGTCCCGCATATGAGCGTTTTGATAGGATTATAGTATAAGGTCATCCCATAAGCACATTATGTGAGCAATGCATGCCACAGTGAAAGGTATTGAAGGAATTTGAAATAAGTTATTTTGCTGAGAGCAGAATAAAACTATCTGGTGGGAAGGCAACATTATTTTTATGGCGCTTATTGATAATCAAACCCCTTACACGTCGCTGGATGTCTTATTTTACCAGAATAAGCAACACTGAATCACTGCTTTTCTTTTTGAGGGTGCTTCAGGCTCCAGTATGTACTTATTAACATCACACTTGCTGCTAAGGCAGTGACGAACAAAGAACTGGAGTCACAGCATGTCAGCTCTCTAAAAAGCAGTGTTTGCTGCACCCCCTCTGAAAACACTTTATTAATTGGATTTAGATATTTGCAAAATGATCTATTTAATGGGATTACCACTCGTATAATGATCTTATTTATGAGGGAAGCAATCCAAGCTTTGGGGCGGGCTGATAATGCATTTCCAGCTCTTTGGCAGTTAATGTTGTGTTACGAGGGGAGATAAAGTTGAAGTCCCATTGTAAATGAATAGGTAAGTTAGCCCAGTGAAATGGAGCTGCTATGGTGGCAGGTCAGACGGGCTTGAGTGGCCGCACTCACATTCCAGAGGCCTGTCTGGACTGTAGGCTCAGACCCGCTGAACTCCTTACAAGTTCAAGGCAGACGTAAAGAAGGGAGGAGGGAGGCATGGTGAGAGATAGAGTCCCCCCCGGCAGCATAATGGCCCTTTCTTACGTCTTTATCCACCTCGATATCTCGCCGAAGCTTTTACAGACCCTGTTTCCACTTAAATGCCTGGAGGTAATGTCCTACCTTTTCCCCCTCTCTCCTCTCCTCTCTAGGAAATCTCATTTCTACCTGTCAAGTACAGTATTGGTACGGCGGAAAGTGATACTATAAGAAACAAGGGAGAAATATGTACTATGGGAAAAATAGCACAAAGAGACTATTTACAGTTGTTTATTGTGGCTCTCTAAATGGATTTTTCATGTTTGCTAACACATTTAAGCTGTTGGATGTTTTCCCTCATGGAGGTTTTAGCTTGGTTTTGTATCTTTTCATGTAGTGTGGAACCACTAATGCAAAAAAAACCCAAAACAACTATATATGTAAATTCACTTCTTTTTTGCAGAGCACACAGACTTTAAAACATTAACATTTCAATATAACATTTGATTTATATGTGTGTTTAAAAAAATAGGTTATAATCTCTTACTTTAAAAGGATGTATTCTCAAATGAGATTATGCTAATAGACTATAATTTGCATAAAACGGGTAGAAATATTAAACCAGATTAAAAATTCTGAATATTTAAGAGTTTTATCCATGCTGTTAGTCAACAAATATATTCATTCTCCCGGAGAATATTAGAGCCTAAATGTGACATTGTGGAAAAACAAACTGTGTTGCAGTTGCAGTTGTCTCACTTACTTGTTTATTATTAAATATCTAGAGTATTTATGGACATTCATTGTGAGACATCTAAGCTATCGTCTCAGTTCCCCTTTGTACGCAGACCGGCGAGGCTTTGAGGGTCTTTTGACCATTAGTCTCAGGTGAGGGCCAAGGCACAACATGTGAGGCCAACCACAAAGACTGCCCTCACAAGCCTCCATTCAAGACATTAATCTGCAAACAAGTGTTTTTTGTGTCTCCCAGTCTTATTTTCATCGCCATCAATTTAGTACACAGATTGAAAGTGATTCAGGTTGTGCTCTCAAGTTCCATACCCTCACGGCCCCCCTCCGCTCTCTCACTACGGCCCCTTCAGTGGGATGGCTGGCGGGGCTTTTTTTTTTTTTTGCTGCAAGGATATATGAAAAACTCCCCCCTTCAACACACACACAGACATACACACACACACACACCCTCCACCCCCTGCTATAAATTCATTACCCAACAATGTGCAACATAAGTGCATAATACAGCAAAATGTGTGCATGTACATGTCTACTACTACTACTACACACACACACACACACACACACACATTATCCCTTTGTCAGTTCCTGCAACAACATATTTCCTCTCTTTTAAAACAATCTGATCTGATTCATTGAGAGGTTGAGCAAGGCTGTCTGCTAATTCAAATAAATTCCATCCGCTAAGAAACTATTCATTGGCAATATGAAATATTCAGCTTTCCCTTCAGCCCATTTTAATGGCCTATTGACAATTAATAGTTTACCATTTTGGAAATAATAGACTATTGCTCAGGTTTCTTGTTAATATTAGTACAGTATATTTCCCTGGAAGATTATATTAACAGTATTAACACACACACGATCTCCTGCAACACATGGTGCAATAAAACAACACATTTAGCACAGGGAACCATGGGCATTGATATTTACTGAATAAGACCGTATTCATCCTCATGTGGTTAACTGATGAATGTACATTTTTGCTTCGGGGGCGTCACAGCATTGCTTCACTTGTTCCTACACTTCAGTCTCACAATACGTGCAGTTCTGGCAATATGGAACTATTTGCTAACCTTAATTGATGTCTATGAGCCCAACCCTGCAGTGAATCCAATGTATGCCAGTGCTGCAGTCCTGAGTTGCCATGTACTGCACACTGCCCCTTGTGGTGTACTACAAACTGAGATTAAGATTGTGACTTGGCAGCAAGATCCCCTCTTTGCCCTGAGGCTTACACATTTGTACACTCATTTATTTATTGGTTTATTTGAATAGCTTCGCCATTGTGAACTTTGGATCCGTTTTTATTTTCATTTTGTCTGGCTACAATACAGTGCGGAGTGATATTTTCTCCATCTGGCAGTGCTTCTTGCTGTGACATCTATTCTGCTTTACGGTTTTGAGTTAAAATTAACATTACAATATGTTATGCAAAAGAATCTCCTTATAATAGCTGGGTCAGGAAGACTCTATTAAATTAGCGTGAAACCTTGACATCCCTCGTCCTCCTCATTGTAAATTTGTGAGGCTTTAATCAGCTGCAGATGTCCTTG
The DNA here is from genome assembly GCA_900660455.1 of Gephyroberyx darwinii. Lineage (NCBI taxonomy): Eukaryota > Metazoa > Chordata > Actinopteri > Trachichthyiformes > Trachichthyidae > Gephyroberyx > Gephyroberyx darwinii. The sequence goes on from CABFOQ010021520.1 coordinate 37,753, forward strand.
TGTCCTTTCTTCTTTATCAAGGAGTTATTACTTTCTAAATAATTGCTCAACGGGTTACGCTTAATGTATATGTGAACCTTGCCTATTTGACCTTAACTCAATTTCTTTAATTGAAGCAAACATATTAGACATATTCGCTGTATTATGTGTTTTTTGAAGTTCCAATTTTGTTGATATAGATTTATGAAGTGCCGGCGACTGAGGTCACTGCCCTATTAGAGATTTATGAAATGGCCATGAGGCACCATTATTCAAGCTCAATCAATCATGCCAACCACTTTTATTATGGTACTATGCGTCATAAGCTTGATCAAATGCATCTCTTGGTTCCAAGTCAGAAGCGATGTGCAGTTTTTCGATTCTACGAGACTTTTCCAGATCGTCTGCATGGGAGCCAGCGCCACATTTAGAATAAAAAGCATCATGAAATTCATTTTTTTTGTTTGAGACATTTGATCACAAAGCATTTATGTCCTGAATCTTTTGTAGTGTGTAGGGTGGTAGCCATCATAGACGTCCCCTATCATAAACCTCATAGCCCCGAACGCTTTTCTCTTAAATGTTATTGGGCGGAGCTGAATTATTCTATTGTAACACAAAGCTAGTGTCGCTCAAACATCCTGCCGGCGGTTTTTCTGTATCGTATAAGAACATCAATAAACACACAAGTGCTTCAGGTTTGGGTTATTGTTAAGCTTAAGATTTGAGTGAGGCGTGTATCTCGTGTTAGCTTACAGCTCTGAAGGTGATAGAGTCAGAGTTGTGAGGTGACTAGGACGTGGACCAATTTTTTTTTTTTATCATTTGCAAAGGCTTATAATGTAGGCTTCTTTCCTTGAGGGTGGTGGGCGTAAGTGTTGTGTTCTGGTGGGCAGAGACAGTTAATGTCCCAAATCTACAGTATGAATAAAGTCATATTGTGAAGTGTGTGGGCTGATATGCTTGGCAGTCAACCCTGACAAGTAGATTAGCTCTTACTGGGCCACCTCTGAATGGCATGCACACGACTCAAGCATTTCCAGTCTCAACGCTACATATCAAACATCTAACACCCAGCACCAGAGATGAAAGCACATCAAAACATGAAAAAAAAACACAAAAAAAAACTGCTGTATGTTACGTGGCTTCTCCACAGCTGCAATGGTTAACGGGAGTCAAAAATTGGCATGTCTAAAAAGTGGGATAATGATTATAAATGTGACAGGCTGAAAACTAATTACAATTGTCTCACTGTGTTTTCCAATAATGCCTCTAACATTTCTATAAAACTCATTTAAATCTTCCACAAGTCCAAAATTCAGTCTTGCTCTAAAGCCATTTGGCACATTTTTCCTCAGTTTACATTTAGAGGGGATTAGCTGAAGAGCTGAAAATAATCACGCCAGATGTCTTCTACAGCAAGGAAACTGTCTCCCCGGTGGGCATTTGATTTTTATTGAGTTTTTATCAATCTTAAGTGAATACACTCTGGGATCCTCATAATGCATGGCCTCATGTTGTGAAGTCATGTACACAAATTGAATATCATGTCACATTGTACAATAATAGTTTTGAAAAAAAAAAAAAAAAAAAAAAACGCCCTTTACTCGTGCAATTGTATAAGGAGGAGTTCAAACAGACAGTCAGCAATAGTCTCTTTATAGCCAAGTTAAACAGACAACACGTAGCTTAACTGGGCAGACTGGTGGAACAAACAGCATAATAAATAAGCCCAATTCAATGACAGGTTTAAATGCTAAACCACATCTGTACACTTTATAAACCTCGTAGTAAATGTTACTCTCTTTAAAACATGTTTGAAAATTTTAGCTGTCAGTCACAGCAACTCATAAAAGTTATTGAGATGATGAGCACAAAAAAACAAAAACAATTATGAGCATTTTGCAGATTTCTCACTTTTGGCTGTATAAGAGACAAAAGCATAGCAGCAACGGCAGACGTAATTTGCCCTGGCCTGTCCTAAATATTTCATGGTCCTCCTTTGAGACTTTGGGCAGTGTTTGTTGGATTTGTTTTCTAGCTTTAATGAGCTCCACTGGAATGCAGTGTCTCCCACATGTCTTGAGGAGGGCGGGGCCATCTTATTGCTGCCACATGTTGGGCTCCTAGTGACTCTTCCAGGCTTGTGTGGTCAGCCAGTTCAAAGAGCCCAGGCTCATTTGTTATACAACTTTATGTAACAACGAGCCGATGCTTCAGTGTGTCTGAAGAGGCAACAAAGGAATGCCGCCATTCTTTCTTTGTCCTAACTGGGCCTGTCCATGGAGACTTCCAGATCATCTGTTTCTCTAATTAGCAATGTTTGGTGGACGATATGCTGGCTGGGGTAATATACTTGTACATATTGCAGAAATCCTCTGTTCGAGTCCCTTCGGTGTTTGAACTCTGGCAGCAATGTTTGTTGGATGGTGCTGGTGAACAGTAGTAGTTGATCACTGTCATTGCGAGAGTGGTGCGCCGTGCCACATATGGCAACAATCTGACATGGTAATCCAGTCTTGAGGTTATGAGTGACTAGGTGTGGGCTCCCCGGATCATACAGACTCCATCAATTCTTCTGTTAGCCATTTCTGTGAAGGGTTAGCAGCAGAGCCCCTGCTAGCGGTTGACAAGACATCTCAGCAGGAGCACAAACTCCGGCCTCACTAAATTCCCCTCATGCAGGTTTCAGACGTTTAAAAGTAACATTACCACTTATTCAGGGGAGGGAAGAAAGATGGCAGAAAGGGAGAAAGCAGACATGTCAATTTTGGTACCTAGTTCTACCAAACAGCGACATTCCTTTCAGTCGTAGCCGTTGTCTATTTTGTTTTAGCCCCTAATCCAACTCTTGTTCATACACTAAACTGGACCAAATTACAGAGGGTCTCCACCATGTGTGACGCCCTATACCGCACACTTACTGCAAATAACCTGTTTTTCCTTTTTCACACATCAATTCCCCAGAGATTTTTTTCAGCTTCACTAGACTGGCGAGTCTTCAGGGAGCAGGTCCACTGCATGTGCTGGCTAGTAGGCCATTTGCAATAATCTCCTTTTTACCGTTTAGAGGCTAATTATGTAACATTACACCTGCCTCCCTGAGCCTTGGCTCTGGCACGGTGCAGAATGAGTTGCTTTTTCCCCCCCGTACTCATGGGGTGGTTAGAGTTTCTTAATGAGATTAGCCCAAAGCTGAAATCTGCTTTGTGTCCCTCGCTATATGGCGAGATACTGGATCAACAGAATCAAAGCTAAGAGGGAGAATCGTTGGAAGATGCAGGCAGCCGACCTCGTTTCTGTTCCCCACCAACCCCCCTGCGTGTGACTTGGACAGGATTCGCCGCTATCACACATGACATTGTGTGCAAGCTTTGCATAGGAAATATCTTTGTCTCGCTGTCATGTTTACTTGCTTTGCTGTTTTCGTGCTTTTTCCTTTATCTTGCTGTCCAGTTCATATTTGCTGTTGGATCAAACTTCCCAATAGTCATTTTGCGAATTGAGGACAGATGGGTTGAATATTAAAGAAAATAAAAGGATAGCTTTTAACCCAGTCTGGGATATAAACTTGTCTAGCTGTGGTTGCTGTACGGCTTTCTTTTTTGTCTTTATTAACTCAAAATATCTTGTATTTTACCGCAACTTCTAAGACGTAGACTTAAAGTCTTATTTGTCAGTAACACCATAATGTACAAGACAGAGTTGTATAAAGACAGAGCTACACCACCCACGGCAGCCCATCTGCAATAAGAGCCTTTCTTCCTCTAATTTATTGGGACCCTAATGTCCTTGTGACTTTCAACTCAGACAAAGGATGAAAAACCAACAACCAATCCCGGACAGAATTACACACACAGACACACACACACACACACACACACACACACACACACACACACACACAGAGACTCTTATATGCACACCAGTGTACGCATGCACGCAAACAACTTCAGCATAAAATTCCCAGACTGAAAGTGAATTCTCACCGAACACTGCAAGAGATAACATGTAAATATTTTGCCCACTTGCTCTGAATATGATGTTGATTAAGAGAGTAAAGGTTCGGGTTAGGGAAGGGGCAAGGATTAGTACTATGGACCGTGTCTAGGGTTACCATAACAGCCTGGCTGGTGGGACTAGTAATAACAACAGAAGTAATAATAATCACAGACTAATTGATTGAACCCTGTGGCTTCCTTGCAAGAGCCATATTTGTAAAGCGTAATGCCTCCACTATAAGCTAAAAGCAAGGCATCATTTGCCAATGTTGCTTTCTTGTCATTTGTGCAGATGTGTTTCTTATTCAAGTGAATCACATTTCAAGTATGGAGAATCCACATTTTTCTCATGCAAAAAAAATAAATAAAAAAATGTTTCATTGACTGAATTTTCAAATGCTCCTTACCACCATTCCTTTTACTTATCTATAATTTTGGTATTGAGCAGTCTGGTTTCTCTGTATGAGATCCTATCATTGCATTGTAGTTTGTTGAATTTACAAAGAACCCTAGAAGCCCTGAAGCTATATACTGCAACAGAGAGCTATTTGCTCTGCGTCAGCGGAGTATCCTGTCATGGAGAGAAAATCCCGTTTGAAGTATGGCCCCCGTCTTTCACACTGACGATAATGCTCCTGGCTTTATCGTGTCCTCCGTGCAAAGCCCATGTCTTCCCCTTTTGTCCGGCTCCCTCTCCCCCACTCCTGCACACCCCCTGGCTTTCCTCTTTTGTGTCACTCTCTGTCACACCGCTACCCGTTCACTGTGAGGCGAAGCAGTCCAAACCTTAGCCCCCCCCGAGGCATGCTGGGAAGTGTAGTTGGAGTCTGGGTTGAGTTAGTTCAGTTGTTGGGACTCATCGATAGTCCATTATGGTCAACGATCCAGCTGGAAATGAAACATTGTAATGATGAAATTTAGAATATATTTCATGGCACCACGTTCGATAAAATTGACATGGACTGTAACATTCGCTGTAATAACGCTATTATAGATATTGAATAAGAATGTGTCTTGATTTTATTTAGACGGTTTTATGGTAGCGGGGATTCTAAGGTAAATACTTAGCATTTTAAATAAGATACATTATTAGTATTCATTCTGCTCTAGCTGTTCCCAAATCCACAGCTTAAATGCAAATGCACTCCAGTCTTTTCCATTCGTGGCTTTGTTGGCCTCTCAGAAACCTTAAGCCGGTGTCTTAAATAGGGGCCTCTCATGGCATATGCATGTGCAGTATCTTATCTGGCGAATATCACAAACATTCTCTAGGACATCAAATATTTAAACAGACCATATAAACAAGAGACAGGAGAGAGGGCACGGAAACAAGCCTTTTGTGGGCCCAGCATGAAAACAATAAATGTGGTACCAGCCCGTAATATTTTCATATTCAATGACTCTGTATGATCCATATGATCCCAACATAAAGAGGGTCTCCGAACCCTCTCTCTTAAACTGTAGCAGGCATATATTACCAGGCTTAGAGCTTGGCAAGCTCCGTATCCCAAAATAGATTTCAACAATACTCTATGAGGATGCATTAAATAAATCTCTGCTCAGCTAATCCGTGGAACAGTTCACATTTTCGAGAGAGACACTCCGGTAGGACAAAAGCGCCGCTCTGCTCGCCGCGCCTTCATCTGGGGACAGACACACATAAAGAGAGATATTTAGAGAGAAGGGAGGGGATTGGGGGAGAAAAGAAATCCTCCACTAATGTGACAGAAAATTCTCCCAAAAATCATCATTGTGTGCTCTTGCACTGCAAAGCAGATTCTATATCACTCTGTATTTTTCTTTTTTTTCTTTTTTTTTTTTTTTCTCAAGCAAGTGCAGTAACTTAATCTTGAAGGCAAAATGTGGACACGAGGGCCATTTCGAAACATGTTGTAGATAAATGTTAATCACATTAGCATTTCCCAGACTTCTGTAAATCTCCATAAATAGCATGCTGAGGTTGATCCCTCTTTTTTGCCCATTGAGGCAAAATTACAGTTGATGAATTGCTTTTGCCATGCATGTAGGCTAATGAAAGCTTTGCTCCTGGGCCTTCCCCAACAAAGGCTCATAATTTTTCCACTTTCCACTAAAATAAGAACCTGTTCCACTTTTAATTAATTGTTTTACCCTCTCCTATTCAAAAGTGTATGCATACTTTCAAATTAATTTTTTTTTAGGTGAGGCTTGGTTTATTAATACTGAAGAAACAAACCCTTTGTGTTACAGTAACAGGGAGGTAATGTTACAAAGAGTTTCCTCTCATGTCACCTAACTGCTTAACGCCAAACTCGTGACACTCTGAAACATTTCGTGACAGGTGGCTATTTCATTCACACACTTGGTGTCAACACCCACTGACATGTTTGTTCTTTGAGCTGCAGTAGAACTGGAGATACAGCTCTTTACAGAAGCGCTTAGGATTAACCTGTCCTGATCTTGTTATGTTAACGCCAACTGCAGCTACAGCTGATAGAACGCTTCACGAGTATTGAAGCAGATATGAATCAAACCAGATTGAAATTTGCATCGGGGGATTTTAAGTTTAATGCACTTGCAGGTAGTCATGTTGGTGCATAAAACTGTTATATATGGCTTCTATGTTTCCACTGACCATAGAAATACAAGGCTAACAAGCAGAAATTAACATGCATCAGGGTGCACACTGCCATACATAATACAAAGTACTTGGGTTTGATTACTCAGACAGCTTGGTGTTTGAGTGAGCAAATAGTTCCCGTCTAGCCATATGTGGTTATGGGACACCCTCACTATCCCATGAGATCTAATTGAGGTGGTTTTGACATTGAAATTCATACAATCTCCTCTCACAGCAGTATTTTATTACTAATTGTAACAGTCAATTGTCTCCCACGCATAGGCAAAGCATTTCTATTTAGGGTAAAAATATCTGGAAATATTGTGACATTCTGTCATCCCTCTACTTCTAACCGCTTGTCCAAGTCACCAAATAGCAATCCTGACATTGTGTTTAAATCGTTTCGAAATACTCATAATGGGTCCCTTCGCAAAAGAGAATCTGCACCTTTTATGCGTTCGTTGATAATGAGAGCAAATAGCACTTGCATTCTTTACCTTTGATAAGAGGGCAAAAGCAGCGGAGACGATTTTCTGTTGGAAATCCGTTTCCTCTTTGTACCTATGACTTAAGCTCACAAGGTGGGCGATCCATGTGGCATTTTTGTATTTGTATTTCCAGGCTGTCAAAAAGAATCGGCCCTGACATAGAGCAGAGGCAGCAAACCGAAGCAGTAGCTGCACTTAAGGACTGTGGGTGATTTCATACCAATTAGCGCAAATCATGGAGTACTTAACATTATTGCCCGGTGAGTTTAACAACACTTTGACACCTCCTCTGAAACTGACCCCTCCTGAGTTTATTTTTCCCCATAGATTTTGGACTTCATTTTGAAACTTAAAAGTAATTTATCCGGGCTGGGGCTTTTCATTTCACCAGCCTGGATTTTTTTTTAAATATGGCCTCAAGTGACAAATCTGGGTTCCATCGAAGGTCAGGCACGCTCCCCCTCAACTTTGGGAGGG
>CABFOQ010021521.1:0-32358 GCA_900660455.1 Gephyroberyx darwinii
AAAACTCCCACAAAACCTTTTAGGAAAAAATGGAAGAAACCTTGGGAGGGGCTACTCAGAGAGGGATCCCCCTACCAGGATGGTTGGGAGTGCAATAGATGCTGAGTTTGGGCAAGCAGCGTATACACAATGCATAATATAATCTTAATATGTTCAAGACATACAGTACCCAAGGCATCAAAGCAGCTCCACAGCATTATGGAACACCCAGAAGGATTTAGGTTTATCCAGGTGGGTCTTGGCAAAGATCTTCTTGTGTTTCTCTTTCAGCAGTGGTGTCTTCTGTAGCCTCCGACCATAAAGCCCTACCTGGTTCAGTGTCCGGCGTATGGTAGGGGTTGGTACGGGTTCATGTGTACCTACCATGTTGGAACGCGCCTTGTCCAAAACATTTCATTGTACAGTATGACTGTAAGTGATGCTGCACATTTGACAATAAAGGACTTGAACTTGAACTTGAACTTGAAACCATTACCTGAGACCTCTCCAGGTCAGCCTTGAGATCTTTGGATGTCATGCGAGGTGTTTTTTTCATGGCACGCACCAACCTTTGATGATATCTGAGATCAACTTTCCTCTTACCACCACGTCCTGGGAGAGTCTTCACAATTTCATGAGCAGCAAACTTCTTAATAACATTGTGAGCTGTGGAAACAGGAATGCCAATGTCTCTAGAGAGGCCTCATAGCCTTGTGAACACTTATGTTTGGTAATAATAGTTTCATAATAGTCTGACATTCTCAGACAGCTCTTTTCTCTTCACCATTTTAACAGACGACCAAGGAAGCAGAACAGACTTTTATCACTTTAAAATGGATAATTGGTTCATACCATGCGAGCACCTGCAACCTGTCACAGATGAGTTGAATTACACTGCAAATGAGAATCTATTTCCTCCATCAAAATTGATTTGAATTGTTCTGGGTGACAACAATCATGGCCATGGTACACTTTTAAATTTTGAAACCATCATTTTTATTCTTATTGTTTGATCATGTACTGTTGTAAATTGATAGATGAATGTGTGAAAAACTGTTGTTGTTTCAATTCCCAGTTATTTCAGAAGATATTGTACATATGATAATAATCCTGGCTAGAACTGTTTGTCTACATTTTTAATAAAAAGTTATTTATCTTCCTTCCACCTGGAAAAAAAAGGGTTTTGAAAGTGATTAAAAAAAGGTTTGCATTGCGTTACTAGCTACAGATAAAGACACAAAAGTAACTCCAAGATGGAAACCTGCTCACGACAAAACAATTGAGCTTGATTATGTCGGAGATTGTCGTATGTATGCCTGAAATAGATTTCTTTCTGTGTTTCAGAATATTTCCGGTCACATGTTTTGGCCTTCTCTTCTAATTTGGATGAGCTGAACCCAGGGGTGGCTGAGTGGAGAGAGGACATCAGCAGAGTGGTGAAGAGCTCCGTGGTTCAGGTCTGGTATTATGAATATGATGACATGATCAGGGATGGAATATACTTGAGTAATCGCAATCAAATTCTGGGTAGCAACGACAATTTCGCACTTGGCCCTGGCTAGTGAGCAAATTCAATTTCCATTCTTGATTATGCTATATTTTTAATGTGGTTTGAATGTTGCACTCCACTACTTGCAGTATATTTAACAACATCACTAATGATCATTAGAAGTATGCATGCTTAACTTGTCACTAAAGGGCAGTAAAAGCACAGCCTTGATGGGTCCCATTTGCTCTCTAATGAACTGTATGCTTTAGCCTTGAGGAAACACCAAAACCTGAAGTAGAAGGAACTTTGTGGTGAAATTCATCTGGTTTCCCTCCACAGTCTTTAGGGATGTCAAAAAAGCATCAGCAGGTTATGTAAAAGACCTGGATACTGAGCTCTATATATATCCCACAGTAGCCCTCAGTATGAAACATCCACTTTGACCTTCTGTCTTGTCAGATATTACTACTGTTTACACCAGGAAACTGACAGGAGACCTCTGGTTACGGCACAAATGCACTTAAAAGCCCTGCCCTTTACCAAAGACTGTCAAATTGAACTTGCATGTTTCAGTTGATCTGTGCATTATATCTTGACAGTGACTGGTACTTAGGCAAACGATATCTGAAGCAGAAAGCCAACCCTGTTCAGTCTTTCATATTGTCAGCCCCCAAAGAATCGTATTCCAGGGCAAGAGTGTAGAGAACAGTGTGAATTAAGATGTTTTCCAGTGATGGTTTTTATTGTTATTATTAAAAGGTCACAGGCATCAGTGAAGATCAGCTTCTGGTCACAGTGCTTCCAGGTTTACCCACCGCAGCAGAGATTTTTATTGTGCCTGAGAAGAGGTCAAGAGACAGAGCCATGGATGAAAAATGGGCGCACTTAGATCAGGTACTGTGTCACAAATGCTCTTTAATGGACCCACACAAGTTCCCAGTACAATGTTGTTTTGTGTATTAACTAAATCTGCACAAAAATATTCGGCGCTATGTGTTAGGATTGTCTCCTTACTGCATCTCTGGGGAACATTGCCTTTACTTTATGTCATACTATATTGTTGAGCTTTCTGTTTAAACTCTATTATTGTAGAAACAAAACAATATATTCTAACATGTTGAGATTTTTTCTCTTTTACCTGAGTGTTATATCCGAGTACTGTACAAGTACTGTAAAAGTTGCAAATATGCACATGATGCACAGGGTAATAAATCTTCTCTGCCTTCTTGGGAAGGTGGCTTGGTCTGGCTGCCTCTGTTGTCATCTCAATGCCATTCACTTAACCGACCCAAAGACACCCAAGTATGCTTTATTATACAGATATACATGGCTGTTCATCTCCTCAAGTGATGGAAAAGACTTAGAAGACGAGAGGAATGTGTTCGCTACAGTGCTGTTTTAGTTAGCAAGGACACAACATGACACACCATCTCATGTAGCTCCTCAAGACTAAAGGCAGAACCGTCTGTATGCTCAATATGGACACTGTTCACAAATAAACAACATGACTACTTTCACCTTCACTGATGCGTTCGAGATTATAGAGTATGCCCCTACTTGATTCTCTACATGGTGAGGGAATCGACTGAGAGATTAAAGTTTGACCAATTTTAATTCCTGTCATGGTATTATAATTGTGTACTCATGCAATAGTAACAATCTTTTTTAATTTAGGTTTGTTTACTTAGCCACCTAAGAAAAAACACCTTTTTCATTGACTACACTCATTGTAACATGGTGGTTCATGTGTTTTGTAATGAGTTTTTTTCTCTTCATTGCTTTAATCACACATTTAATGTTCCCCCATGGCACCTTGTCTTTCAGTTCACCCAAAGTGTAATGCATAACTTGGACACTAGAGGGCAATCTCATCCCATCTACATGTGGCTTAATGCATCTAGCACGGTAGCATCATAACCCACACAACAATATCACAGTGTCACCTTTGAGAAGTTGTGAGAATTGCATAAACTTTTACTCAATCATGTCAGGGCCATAAACATTTCAAATCATCATGCTTTATGCTTATTGTTGTGCTCTTAGGTTTTTGCAACGTCGGGATTCTTGGATATTCTGCAGCGCTGTCAATGTTTATCACTTCCCATACCTCAGAAAGCTATGAAATATGTATGGGAAACAATAAAACAGAGCTGTTGTTGAAATGCTGGGTAGATAAGCTCATTTGTTCATCATAACAGATAGGACCTCAATGTATCACAAGTAAACACAATTCCACTGGCTCACAGTGAATCTTGAAGTAAGTTAATTGGTATTTAATTACATTGATGCATCATATAATTGGCACCATCTAGAAAGGAGACAAACTGTGGGGCAGGCAGCCTGGATTGGGAATTAAAGAGATGTATTTATCTAAAGCCTGTCTGATTACCTGGCAGAACCTCACAGACAATAGGGTAATAAATCTTCAGTTCACTGTTGCTCGTCTCCAGTGAATGAGTTGTGAGTGTGTGTGCACACGCGCACACACTTGTGTGTTTGTGTGTGTGTGTGATGTCTTGAGCAGCTTATTAAAATGTGTAATAGATTTACTGACCCTGATATGCCACTAGAATAAAAAGTAATTATTCATACTGTGTAGAGCGGTCTAATTTTAACCAGTGGAAAGATTTTAGAAAGAGCGAGATGGAATTAGTGAGGCATGGCTAAGGACTCAAATGGGCTCTGGGAAGGCATTTTGGTCTCTTGTTAAATGACTGCTTCATCTAGGTGTGAAAAGGAGGGGAACTCAGGGCACCTCGGGGAGAAAAATTAAAACAGCAGTTTTATATTAGAACATGCTTTGATTTCCAACACATTTTGTGTCACTGAACTTTTAAATCACTTAATCTGTTTTGGGAAATAAGTATATCAAAGGAACACAGGTGAAAGGGTCTGCATTGTGATAGAAATAGCAAACGATTTTTTTTAAATGTCACCACCCTTGCCACCCCGTAAGCAGAATGCCCTTTTACCTGATAGGATTTCAACCGTCATCATCGCCACCAGGTTAGTTAGGTATTCTGTGCAGAAGGAATTGAATTACAGTTTGGTTTTCCATGTCACATCAACATTTGCTCCTCTTTAGAGGGAAGCAAAAATTCTGATTCATAATTCAGGCTGGTGGATGAAATGACTGAGGTTGAAATATTGATGACCATGGGATATTGCTGTGCTGCCGCTGCTAACTGGAGCTTGTGTGCTCTCCCACTCCTCTCATAGCTTTCTCAGGTCTTGCTAAGTGCTCTGAACCAGGACCTCATCCAGTTCACACTCAGACCAGGTGTGCAGGTGAATGTGTACGCCACACATTTGTCTCCGGGTAAGTCCGCTGCCTCTGCCATAAACCTACCTGCCCATATATTGTTGAAAATAAAGTGTTTTCAAATGTCTGTTTTGTCCATTTGGAGAAAAAGGAATATTTCAGTTTGTTGTCGAAGATGTCTGTCGTGTGTGAGACCAGACCAAGTGCAATTCTTCCACTTGGGAGATGAAGTGTCGAGTTGACATTTTTTATTAACCCAGCCCAGTCATAATCCTAATTTAATATCATTGTCAGTGAAATAACAGCTGTGATGTTTTATTGTTACCACTATCTGTGTAAATCATGAATGAAATTCAGATTTATATAACCCCGAAATAGGGGAGATCAGGGATGGTTGTAACACTTTCAATTCCTCCAATCGGGAGAAAGCTAGAAATCCTGTGATCAACTGTGTACATGCTCCTTTCGGTCCCAAGCCCACATGTGGCCAGAAAAGAGGTTGTGAATAAAACTGTCAATTGTACAGCCAGATTTCTGATTTTGACTTTGTAGCTAACTATCATGTGGTTAGCTTGTGCTAATGTTACACCATGAGGCTACACTAGCAAGGTGTTAAATGGCTGTTAGCATAGTTGATACGGATAGAAGTGGGGTAGTTGTAACAAATAGAGATGGGGATAACATTAACCCAGTTAATACACATTGACACGCACACAAATATATAATTCTGTTCAAAACTGAGGTCATATGTGCACATTACTTTGTTTGTTGTTAATGTTCAACTTGTGACACTTACATTTAATGTTACCTCTCAAAAGTGTTAGTTGTAAATGTTAAACTCTCTCTCTCTCTCTCTCTCTCTCACACACACACACACACACACACACACACACACACAGTTGTTCACACATTATTAAAACAGTAAATAATTTTATTTTAAAATAGCATGGTTTGGACCCAGTTCATGCATTCCCCGAGGATGTTACATTTTACCCACACTGCCATGACAAATAACCCAGGGTGTGTGTGTGGGGTAGGATGTAACATTTCTCTCCCTGTCTTTGAGACCAAATAACCTTTCTATTTGCCTTGGAGATGCTGAAACCACTCAGAGACAGATGCAAGAGGTTTACACCAGATTTTGAAAGATCAAACTCAAATGAGCAAGCAGATACGGACAGAAATGTGAAAAATGCCACAACCATCCCTGGTCTCCGCTATATGTATGTCCCTATGTTTGGCCTGTATTTGTACTCTGTTTCTCTCTTTCCTTCTCAAAGCCCCTCTTGTGGACAGCAGTGATAGTGGCCACAATGGCGCTGCAGTCATCATGCTAGTGTCAGTCGTACTGATGGGCTTGGCAGTTTTTGTAATATACAAGTTTAAAAGGTACAGTATCCTGAATATAATATACTGCAGCCATACATAGAGCAAGGGAGGGAAACTCTTAGGAAGAATCAGTGAAAACCAATCAGCAGATTCTCAGACTCACATCATTGCAAATATTGATGGTAAGATAGATTTTGAGCATAATGGCCCTAGTTAGAGTCAGACCCATTATGTAGGAGAAGCACCTTACTCCTGAACTCCTAAAACTTACCAAAACTATTCAGACTCAATATATTTCTGAGTTATGGACATCGGCGACACAATAATAGCCTGAGGAATAAGACAATTCCCCTCTGTCTCAATCTGCAGAATATTACTGGGAATGACAGTCTAATCAATTCTCCCAGAGTGCTGAATGGGTGTCACAGTCCTGCAGTTATCAATATTCATCTATCTGACAATGTGAGGGTTGACCTTTCGGAAATGCTAAACACAGCCATTCAAGGTGAGGCATATTCTGCAGAATGGCAGGAAAGGTTGAGGAGATCCTGAGACAACATATATTATACAGTGAAGATCCTATGACATACAGTAAATAGCATCCTCTACTACAGTGAAACCCCCGGTATATCATAGGGAAATAGTTTATTCCCACGGTAGTTTGTTGCATCTTATTCATTTGGAAGTACAAAATGAAACTTTCAGGATTAAAGTTTTTAGTGAATATCCAAAACTACCATAGTAGTAAATAAACTTGGAGTTTTATAATCTGTTTCAAATGTCACAGCAGCAGCTGCAGAGCGAAATCACTGAGGGAGAATCTGAAATTAGCAACGAAAGACTTTAGTCTAAAGTAGAATTGGATTGCATCTGAGGGGATGAAAAATTGATTGAAAACTGAGGTGAACAATCTGAATGTGAGAGTGCAATGCCCAGCGGAATGCAAAATGCCCCAGTTTCCAGCTTTCAAGCAATGCTCTGCCATCCATAACAGTTAAAAATAGTGTATCACACATTATACTTAGTGAATAGCATTAGTGAATCAGACCTGATGGTAGGGCTCCACGCCACTCCATTAACTTGCCTCTTCAAATCACTGCCTTTTTTTCTGTGTGCAAACCACAGGAAGATCCCCGGCATCAACACATACACAGCAGAGCAGCCGGACAAAGAACAAGAGGTGATTCCTACCATGACCTCTATAGCCGTCCCAAACCCTGAGGGGGATATCGTGACCTCACTGGAGCATGTGGATGTAAAGTTGGACTCACAAAGCAGAGGTACAAACATGTCTATCTCTTCCTTTAGGCTCCAGTCAGTCCGCAAGAATGCACAGGGTTTATTCAAGATTTTTTTTTGTTATTGTATTTTATTTACATATACAGGGGGTAGACAAAATAACAGAAACATCACATGAAAATTGCTATTTTACAATTGCAAAGGCAGCTAGACAGTTAGGTTGAATGATTATTAGCAGTATGTCTCAACTATAAAGGGCTATTAAGTAATTATGACCTTTATTGACCTCTATTGGTGACCAGTAGGAACTGCAATAACATCGATAGACCTCATCTCTTTCTACACAAGTCTCTGGCACAGCCCCCGCCCCCAGTTTGTCTCCTTGACTTACGGTAGCCTGTAATTGACACAAACAATGAAGTCACTTTTTCACATAGAGATGATTAAGGTAGCTAATTAGTAGAGAGCCAACCGAAATATCTAGTGAAGAGGTAATAATATATCACAATGCTGTAATAATACTGCTTTGTCGTTTGCTTTTTTGGCCTGAGAACGAAGCTTGTTAGTCTTCGTATGAAATGTAATGATGGTGCTCGGTCGTAGCAGCATCCTCCATGGAGCTGGTGAAAATGAGAAGGTGTGTGTGTGTGTGTGTGTGTGTGTGTGTGTGTGTATGTGTGTGTGTTTAGGGGGAGTTGGAGTGTCTTGAAATTCCAGGGGGGCAGGGAGTTTTTCCAAAACAGAAAGGTTGCTAAACACCACAAACACCTGTGTGACAAAATCAACAAACAATGTATGTTGTGAGCTTCACAAAGCAGGCATTTAAGGTTGGACTGCCATTTGAAAACTGATTGTATCCAAGGCCAACGCACAAGGTCACATATCCTGGTGGAAGGAGCACAAAGCCTGGAGCCTTGAGCAAAGGGTGAAAAAATGGTCTGAGGAGTCGTCTTTTCCTACATCCAGGCGGGGTGACATTTAGAAAAAGTCAAACGATTTCTGCAACACACAATGTCTGTTGTCAACTGTTTAACATGGTGGTGGATCTATAATGGTATGGGCAACTCTCTCGTGGGAGTCATTCGGTCTGTACCCAACAACAAATATAAAGCCAGTTTACAGGATCAGCTGCACCCTGTGGTACAAACTCTGTTCCCTCATGACAATGTCAAGAGTGGTTTCATGAACAACAGGATGATGTCAAACACCTCCGTGGCCTCCTCAATCACCAGATCTAACCATCATTCAAACTTTATGGGAAGGTCTGGAGTGCAAACTGCAAGATTTCCACCTCCCTCCTCCCTCAAAAAACTGGAGGCTTGCCTTCTTGAAAAATGATCCATTGTCCCACCAAACACAGCTCAGGACTTTATTTGATATACATATACCGTTAGGTGTTTCTGGTATGTTTTCCACCCTTGTATTGTTTCATCCATATGAATTGCCATAAGATACGGTTCTTAATGTATTTGCCAACCTGCTTTTTAGCATGGTGTTCTCAGGTAAGTGAAACGCAATAAAGTTTAAGTAAAGTGAGGAGGATGTCTAGGGGAGTTTGTTGAGCCTATAAGTTAATTAGTGCATCAGGAAAGTAGCGGTGTGGTGAAAGCCTTTTCATCAAGAAACATCTATGTAGTTCTAGCTGATTTACTTCTACCCATAGCTAAACAATCTACCCACTACCATCCAAGATAAATGTGTTTGCATGCAGAAATACACCCTTATGCAAATAGCTACATAAAATTCCTCCTCTGTCTCTTTCCTTGCTTCTCCCTTGCCAGGCTACCTGCCATCTCACACAGACATCAAGCTCTCTGATGAAGCACCCCATGTGTTTTAATGTTGAGAGTCTATGGCTGACTCGAAAGCAATACATCTTCTTTGGCAGTTACTTCCAGCAAGCTATGAAACCATGGTCTCAATGAATGGTCTCGAGTGTTTTGCTACCCATGCATGGATGGAACAGTTCACACTGTGCTGCCTAATCCCTCTAAGGAGACTGTACAGATTTATACTTGCTTCTTGAAAAAGGGACATTTTTTGACTGAAAATACTTGTATTTTTGCAAGGACATTGATCTTTTTATGTAAATAATGTACACCCAAAGTTATTTGTTTCAGCTGGTTACAGCAACATGTCTGCTCTGCTATAAAAACAATAGAACAGAAGTGATGTGTAATAATATTTCAAAGTATTCTGCTATCGCTGGTCTCGGGCTTGTGTTTGTGAAGTGTACTTAGTTTAACTATGAGGAAATAGCTTATCTGAGTAAGACAGTGAGGAAACTAGATTCATTAAGCTTTGTACAATCAGTAAATCTTATCACTTGAGATTTTCATCAAATGAAAGCTTGCAATATCCAGGAGATGGAGGGCTCTATCTTATTTCCAGATCTGTGTACCCAGCCTGTCCTGTTAAAACTCAAAATGTTATTTATGTCATAACAAAAATGAAAGCAGATGATTGAAGTGGATATGGATAGGTATATAGATGAGTAATTGAGAAATGACCCTTGTTTAGGGGACTCAAATAAGTCATACAGCTGCATTTGAATGAATCCTAACATGACACATGTTAAGCCTACACTTTAAACAGATCATGCACTACAATGTACAGGTCCTCTCAAATGTAGACCATGCATCTGCATTACTATTGCAATGGCCACTATGGATTATATGTGATTGTTTAGTCAATCTGAATAGACATGGCAAAAAACCTCATGTCTCAGGTCTCATTGCCAGACCATTCCTTGTACATTATAGTGTCTGAAAAGATACTCAAATGTTAATTTTCTGAATAATTCCTGTCCAACAAGGAACCGACTGTGCAGCAAACACTTGCTGTAGTGCTGCAGGTGTGCAGTAAAACGTGCTACAGTGCTACATCTATATTTTAGTTGATTAGCTATCATTTCAAGACTTTTTATCTACCATTGTTTGTTCTCTCTGTCCACACAGATACTAAATTTGTAAGGCTGGCAGGTTGTTGTACTCCTTGATACACAGTACAAAGTAATTCTCATGTTTTGTTGTTTGAGGTTTTCTTCTAACTGATCTGATGATGAGGTCTCTGTAAAGGTCTGTGTAAGATAAACTGTATTGTTGATACAAGTATGACGCCACATTGAAACTACAAATGAGTTTGGAAATGACAAAGGGACATATGTGTATATTTTTTAAGTAGTGTGTTAAAATACCTTTTACTTTCTGGACTAGAAGTATTCTCAGACTGGACTGAGTATCTACCATGATAATACCAACATCTCTTCACTGCCGCTTTCTCAGTTTACAGTAATGCAGAGGACATAGCCTTCAGTTTGTTCTAGGTTTGCCTCCAAGGACTCGATGGGCAAAAGGCTGCGGATCTGTTCGTCTCCTTTGCTGCGAGGGACACGGAGATAGAGAAGACGTATCTCCTGTCAACAAGGCTCAGCCTACGCACACAGCTTTGGTCAGCTGCTGTCTCTTTGGGATAAGTACTGAAGTTCTTCATCAAACTTTTCTTTTTAAGTGTTGTCAGCATCATATGTCAGTAAGACAAATTGACTAGAGGCTTCTCCATACTTTCCCCCTCCAATCCTCAGATTGAGCCTGAAGCATAAATAAACTCGTACTCCTCATCAGACAAACGCTGTCTCTCAAGACCAATATCAGATCTGTTTTTATTCTGTGGTTGTTATTTCAAATTTCAAATATAACAAATTTTGTTAAGCTTAATTAACCAATCTGTGAATAGAATTGTATATATTTTTGCATGATATTTTCTTCTCCCTCAAGATACTTACAGTAAGTCTTGAAATGAAATGTTAGAAATGTGAACTGCCGTATTTTACATTTGCCAAAGGCTAGACGACTCATTCGTTACAAGTGACGTGATTATTCTTTGGGTTGTTATTGTTTTTGGTTTTATCTTGCACAGGATAACAGTGGTTGCAGAATAAAGCAGAAACACAACTTATAATTGTGCGGTATGACTTGTTAAATACACACGATTCTAAGACCAAAACCTATTGATTTCTGCTGTCTTCCATCTGTCAAAATCCGTTCACTTGACCGTAGATCTCAGTTATTTTTGACCTTTGATTTAGTCAATCAACAAACATCCTGAAAGACAAAATTGTGAATCCAGATTTATCACAGTTGACAGCGAGTTGTTCAGCTAGATGAGATGAGAGAAAAAACGGAACATTTGATCGACAGCGGCAAGTTCAGTTTGCTCAATCTTCTCCTACTCTGTCTGTAACAAGTGTTGTTTAGCATACACAAAGTTTCAGTGCAGCCATTTGCATATCCGTAGGGCCAATTGGGAGGACAATGAAAAGCACCAAGTAGCCTGGAGTGATTCTAATGGGCTAGTTTCCTTGGCTCTCCCACTGTGCAACAAATTAATTATCCCCTCTCCAGGAAACAGACACGCACACACACACACACACACACACACACACACACACACTAACACACTCACTCAAGGAGGGTTTTCACAGACAGGGTAGCACCTTGAATGAAAAATGTCCCACAACAATAGCCCGCAGCAATATTGTGTTAGCCGCAGTGTGAAATTGATGAGCATGTTTCCTTTCATTGAGTGCTGCATTATAGTGTCTGGCTGCAACGATTCATCCATTAGTGATAGTCACCGTTCAATTTGATTGTGTACTGCAGAACATCCCAGGGCAGTTAGAGGAAGGCCCTGGTATTAATTCAGACGGAGAACAGGAGAAAGAGTAAGACTCTCAGCGAGTTGATGGCTTTTGGAGTGATGAAGATTGGTGTGTAATATCACAGTGTTGAAGTGGCAAACAAAATGTAAAATAGAGAAAAAAGTTCCCTGTTGCTGCAGCCTCAACCACACATTTCCAGCTCTTCTCTTCCGACACTGCTGTCTCTTTATCATTATATTATTGTACAATCTTTCCTCAGAAGATTGGAGCAAATACTGCATACTCGCCAAAATAATGTTTCTTATCATTCTACTGTAGGCTCAATTGTACATTTGCACACTCTTAATAATCCAATTCATTAAATGGAAAGCATCTGTAATTTGCAACTTGAGTGAAAGGCAAAATTAAGCCTAGTCAGTAGTAAAGCAACTGCAATGTCAGATGGGAATCCTCACATAGGCCTTATCACAAATATGACTTTGAAGACTTTCCTGGATCATAAGGAAGTGGTGTGTCTAGCCTGATATTACATCTGGCTGATACAAAGTAACTGTGTTTCAGATACGACATGCCCTCCTTATGGGGGATAACGTAAAAACAAAGCTTCATGAACCCACATGTTTGTGCGATGACAATCCAGACATTACATTGACATCCATTGGTGTGTTTCTGCCAACAAAAGCATGCCATGCTGGTATTGTTTTGCTAGTTCTTTTCTATGAGAAAAACAGGAAAGCAGAAAATTATATTATCATCATCAAAACACATTGACATATGCATAATAGAAAAACATCATTTCATAAAAAAATACATTTATTTTGAACAATTTGAAAATGGAAATTTGTTCACAGTAAGAAATGTGATTCAAAACAAAATTATTGTCATATTATAACAAGAAATGAACAGTACTATAGATCATGCACATCTTTTGTCAATTGCACAACTAGACTATCAGACAAGATGTTTAATAATTTGTTTAATATGTTAAACGTTAAAGTCACCATGATAATATACTTGCTTACCCTAACAATGTATTTTTTTCACTGATTAATTAGGGAATGCTACTGTAAAAAAGGTGGACATAATACAGACTGTATTGTGAAACATATGGAAACATATTTTCTGCCTGTTCAGTGGGTTGACTTTACAATAAAGGAAAAAGTAGGCTACTGTATAGATTTACATTCCATCTTGTTCTATGTACATGTTTTCATCATCTCCAGCCCCATGCTCACCTAGTCGATCACATTTATTAATTGTGTAACAGCATCATTGAAACAGTCATGTTGAAAGCACCATGCTATCTAACATAGCATCACCAAGTACATATTCCATTAGACTTTCTGGTAAGCATCCACAGGAGTCAAATTTTCAGATTTCAATATAATAAATATATTTACATCTCAAAGAGCCTGGTTGATTGATTCATTTTCATAAAGTATTGGAAAATACATGTTTAGTCTATCTATATGTGTAAAAACGTGACTTTGAACGATAGCAGCTATGAGCGTTAAATAAACAATGCCAACAAAGCAAACAATTTCAGCACAATTGAAACACCACAATCTTTACTTACTCTGTAATACAGTGCACGTCTTAGACATTAGTACAGTTTGGAAATTCCCTTGTATTTCTTCCAATCCCTCCTGGAAATATGCAAACAAATAATAAAATAGGCTAAATACAAGAGCAGCCAACTGCTTTGAAATCACATGAACAACACAGATATGATAACGCCTTATATTTTGATATAGGGTAAAATATTTGATATTAACATGTTTTAGAGGGAATATCCTTATTTAGGATATTCAAGCAGGGTTGAGTTAGTGGATAAGATGGATCACTGTCACAAGTGGGCTCATTAAGATTGTGCCAACACTGGCTTATTCGAAGGTGACAGTTTCATCTGTGAATTGTGTCAGCAGTTTAAATTCAGAGATGTTCACCACAGATGTATTCAGTTTAGATGACTTTGAAAAGAAACTAAGATGTATATGTGAAATATAAAATTGTTATGAGATTTAAAATCTTTGGAGAACTTTTCTGGTAAAATCTCTTGCTATACTGTCTAAGGACTAAGGACAACTATTTATGGAATTAGATTAAATTTAGGTTAAATATTATGCTTAGCTTTTAAATTAATCATTTAGGATTCTTAGAGATTGTAAAAACATTTAGGCTAAACTGAGAAGACATGAAAATGACTGGACTCAAGCAATAATTTGGTTTATATTCCCCCCAACTCCTAAAATAAATGAAGGCAATACTCTATATTATTATTATGGTTATTATTATGGTTATTATTATGGTTATTATTATTATTATTATTATTATATACCTGTAGAACTGGCCTAAAAGGATTGATGCTGGATGCAGTAGACTCAACTTTGTGAGAGCATTTGTATCCAAGCCAGAAACAGACTGCATGAGAATCACAGCCAGCCTCAGAGTAATCATGAAATCTTTTAGGAGCAGGTTGTAAATTCATTTAATCTAGCAAGCCCAAATCAAAGGTCCCATGCTGCTCTGGCCTTTGTAAATAAACAGTTTCGAAGGCAACCAAAAAGAAGTTAATTTGTTTCAGATCAGCAAGGTCTTGGAAAGGTAGAAACAGCTGAGAAATGAAGAATAGCCAAAGTGCTGAGTGACCAGAAAAAAGGCCTGCAGCCCACATGTCTGTGTCAGGAGCACTGCAATGCTACTTTTGTCAAACACAATCCACTGCCTGGAGGGCCCAAACAGTTTTCCTCTAAAAGACATGACAATGGATTTCAACCATTCCAATCAAAAAGTTTACTAGTAAAAGTCAACTTAACATGTCTTTATAACTGAGCAGGACATCATTTGGTTACTGTGCAGGTGCTACAATACCACATGCTTTAGCAATTGCAAATATATTGCTTTGATAACAAAGAGATTTTGGCACCTCTGATCTGTGGTGGACTTTAATGTACAGTAGCTTGCCCATAGACACTTTTCACATGATATGATTTGAATATGACTGAAACACTGTAATTGCAATGCACAGCTAAATTATTGGCACTACAATAAATACAGTTAAAGATCTTGATCAAAACAGATGCTCAGTGACACTGTTTTTAGCAAGTCTCCCCTCAGTATCAACCTCTAACACTGTTATCCTTTAAATCTTGCATTAACATGTCTCAGATCCAGATGGTACCCAGGCATGAAGTATCTGAATGTCAGTTATTAAAACATTGCACCTCAGCTGTCACCTAGGCTTTGAGTTGTAAAATGTATTGATCCTAAAATCTCATCCATCCATCCTAGAATGTAGTCAAATATTTTGATAATATATGTACAATAAGTAGCCAACTTACCTCTGCTCCTGGCCTCTAGATCTTTTTCCATGAGCTCTTTCTGAGAGGGGAACTCACTGAGCTTGACCTTGGACATGTTCTCATTCTGACCCACTGTACTGATCACTTCTGGTTCCTTCTCATGACTGTCCTCAGCCTGGACATGGATCCAAGGGATTTTCCTAGTAGTGAGGAGATTGCTGACCATCCATGCAATAAAAGGTTTCACTAACAACACAGATTCTAGGATTTCAAAAACGTGAAATTGATAAAAATGACTTTCTTGACTTCGGAGTACATACCTTTTGAACTTGTAGATGAAGAATGCCGCTAAACCAACAAACACCACAGTGAGCAGCATCAGCATGGCTGACCCACTATGGATGGAGTTTGAATCCACAAGTGGTGCTGTAGAAACACAGAAAGGCAGACACATCAAATTTGTTTAACATTTCAACAATATATGGGACCACTCAATACAATGAACCTCTTCCTTTTCTACACCACTTCATATTTCAACAAAGCCAGGTCAGTTTCATTACCCTGTGTCTTGGAAACTGTTCCCTGTCTGTCATCCCCTCGAGGCATTAAAAGGAACCACTAGGAAGTCCCACTGTCTCTCGCTGGGGTTATACATACGGGTGGTTTATGCCTGGTCATGGCTTTTAAAATGCTGAGGTGCAATATTCAAAGTATTGCCCCTCACCACCCATCTTTCTCTCCTTTAGAAAGCAGCCTATGAAGTCTATGACCTTTCCGTATCCTTTTAAAGGCACCCCAGACCTTTGTATGCAGACACAAATGAAGACAGATCAGTCAGTGGATGAAAAGGGTAAAGCCATGCCAGGTTGATCGACACGTTTTTGCGATATGCTAATATCCAACTGACCCTGCTGATTTTCCTCAGTGCATACCAAATACCTTCTTTGTCAATCATCTTATTGATCGTCTAATTTCAAAGAGAACTACTGTCTATCAACCTAAGCTTGCTAGCTACAAAATTGATGTACTGGGAAAAATATTGAAGTTTTGTGAGCTACAGTGTGATAAAAATCACCGTCAAGGAATACCATTGTCCATCAGATGTTTTATCATTTCAGTGTAGCAAAGAATATCAAATCATTCCAAGGAAGACACACATCCATTATCTCACCAAAGGTAAAGATAAAGCCAAACAAATGCATCATGGATTTGAAGAGCTATGGAATAAATGAAGCCTTAGGTCTGTTATGCTTTGTTTGTAATTGTTTGCTAAAGGCTTTTAAATGTAACAGCTACATTATTCCAAGTGAGCAAAAGTAACTGGTTAAGGTTGTGAAAACTTACCCAAAGTTTGCTGTGTGATATACACAATAATGTGAATATCAGCTTTCAATTCAAACTGGATCAAGCCTTGGTTCAGGGCAGTGACAAAAATATCTGATATCTGTTTTAGGTATTTGACAAAAACATGACACATTATACCACAATAAACAATCAGAAACTTTGTTAATGTCAAATTCCTTGTGACATATAACCTTGTAATTGACCAAACATTCTCATGACAGTGCTTAAATTTTACCCCCTCTAGGGCCTCCTCACTCCTCCTCTTGTGTTCAGATGGTGTATGTATGTCAGGCAGGATGAAGAGTTCTGCTGCACTTGGAAGACCAGGATACAGTGACACCAGCAGCTGGTCCTCAGGAAACCCAGACACCTGTGACAACAGGTCACAGGAACAACAGGCCTGTACAACTCTACTATTGAAGTTAAACTTTGGGCTACCCTGCAGTAGATTTCATGCATAAATCTCTAAACCAAAATTTTATTTCACGTAGTGTTGCATGGCAAACATTTTGACATCAGGTTCAAATCATATAAACGGGGGAGAATGGTGCACACTGCATTACCATGTCCAGTTATTGTCACATCACATTGACCATACAACTTCATGAATGCTGTATCAACACTGCAGGCAGACCTCCATGCCATGCTCCATGGTATAAAATAGTAATGGCCTTAAGAGCCACTGATGGTCCATGGTGGCTCCAGGAAAGGTCCCAGAGTAAGAGGGACTTCATGTACCTGTGACAGAGTTGTCCGCACCACACGCCCTATGTCCTCCCTCCACTCTGGGATGTCAGGGTTGTGCTCGTCAAGAGCTGGTGAAAATGACAACAGCAGCGACCTGAAGAACTCTAGGAAAAGATGAAATAATGGCCCTTAGACTATGAATGTGAGCTTTTATGGTTTGGTTTTTTATTAATTTGATGTGTTTTATGTCTTTTTTCATTTGATAACCTAAGACTTGAAGATAATTGCTCCTCTACATTTCATGTTCACTTACCGTGACATTTTATTCATTAGATAAGTCCACATTTGACATTAACATGGCAGTGCTTGCACGGTGGACCGAGAGGTGCTTCCACCAGATAGCATACTGCATATTCATGTGACGTACATCGCACCAATTAAAGGCTTTTGAAGACTGTCTCCCCCACTCACCTTTAACAGTTATAAATTTTGAATCCTGCATCACGGTGCTCCCAGAAGCAACCTGGACCGTGACCTTGTTTATTCCCTCTCTCAGAAACGTGTACGAGATGCTTCCCTCCAAGGTTATTACGGGCTGGTTATCAAAAGGAAAAATAGAGAATTGCATCGAAAAAAATAAATCCTCTCAGCCGTATACAGAGTACTACATACGGTCCTTGACATACTGTATAACGAAGGGTGCTGTGGTGAACGCAATTAAGGTGATAAATAAATATGAGCAACCATCCAAGGTGGATCCTCCACATAGATACCCAGCAGTCACAGTAACATTTTTACATTGTAAACATCGCAAGGACATAAAGGGAAGGGAGGGAGAATGGAAACAAACTGCAGTAAACATCACAAAAAAAAGTCTGTGTGGAAGAATCGTATGAGGAAGAGGAGGAGGAGGAAGCATCTCACCTCGGAGCTGTTTTCAAACCACCAGAAGAAGGTCAGCGTTCTAGAGTGGCTCGGCCAAACCACTGCAGTGAGATTAGCCTCCTTCCCCCTGATGGCTACAATAGGAGCTGAGAGATATACACGCTCCACTGGACCTGAGGCAGCAACACCATACACCAGCACACACGCATTAATGCATGCATGCACACATACGCACACGTGTGCATACAAATATGTGCATGCACACATGAAAACACACACACACACATATATTCAGCAAATATTGAACTCTATTGTGATTTCAGCTGTTCTACATTAGCCCCAATTACATGGTTTTGTGTTTTTGAAACTCAAATGTCAGTGATGCATGATAGTAATACAATACTAATAATGTCATGATAGAAATGGGATTTCATGGAGTGGGAACATGACTGTCCATAAAAGAGATGGGTTTCATGCCATATCCACTGTAGCAGGAATGAGTAATGATATTTCTTATTCACATACTAGTGATGTGTAAAAACAGTGAGCTGCTGTCAGAACCCTGGCTGTTTTCAGCATAAGCTGTCACTCGGTAAATCCCAGTGGTTCTGTAGACGTGTTTGATTCCATCATCTGCCCTGCTCAGATTAGAGTATGTGATCTTGATGCCGTCCCCAAAGTCTAGTTGGATATTGGTCCTCAGCGAGTCTCCCTGTGGACAACAGGTAAAACATGGCATCTGTCAAGATGGCTTAAGTCAAGATGCTGCTCTTAACCAAACACAAGGAAGTGCAGTCCACCAAAGCACTTGCGACGAGATTTCCTCCTGGTATAAACTGTGTCACAAATACTTCACAAGAGAACGGGAGGGGAGAGAGAAAGAAACTCAACTGAGAAGAAGTAAATGGAGAGAGGCAAAAATCTGTGAGTGAGTCATGAAAGTGCACCTGTCCAAAAAATCATCCTAAACAAACAAACATATCACCATGATTGAATACCAGTACTAATGCTACTACTACTAACTGTGCCTATGAGTAATAATGAAGCCACATCTTTAGATGACTCACATTGTCCAGATAGACCAAAAAGGTGACATTGCTTCCAACCGTAGCACTGAGTTCTCCTTGACTGGTGGACAACCGGAGGCCTTGGGGAGGTGTGGGACGACAAGCCTGTCTCCTGGGGGAGTAGACGTTCTTCCCTGCCTCTTTGCAGTTATTGGACAAAACCTTACGATACCTTTCAAGCATAATATTCAAAACTCAATCAATCAATGTCAGCTTTTGTGTCATAATCAGAACCTTTACTGGACTATGAGGAAGTAAAACATGATTTATTGTTTGTGTCCTAGACCATATATAAAACAACTAGAAATTTAACAATATTGTTTTGTGAAGGATAGAGCATTGGGGCCACTTACCCTGTGCTGTTAAGGAAGCTTTGGCTGGTGCTGCAGCTTTTAGTGGCAGCATTTGGATTAAACCAAAAAGCAGGGGAGCACTTCCCATCCGCCTGGCGTTCATACCCATAATCACTGCCAAAACAGAAGTGTTTATAAAATGATAAACACTGCTACTCAAATAGCCTCGGCAACATGCTTCTGCAGTCAGGCACAAATACTTCACAGTTAGAGCTCCATGACTTATTTTAAGACCATAACTAGAGACATGATTGTCAGACAAGCAGGATCAAACAGAATTTCACACAGTTAGATAAAAGACATTTAAAATTCATTTAGCAATTCATTAATTATTAATTGAATTCTAATAACTCATTTGACATTATGCAAATGACAGTAAGTTCCTCACTCACAGCTACATGCAAGCTATTATTAGATTCAATCTGATAAATATGGGAATATAAGATGGGTATTGAGGCATAAAGTTGAACAAACCGAAACTCCTATTTATGATTACACATTCTATGAAGAACAGCAATTAAATACAATTGAATTAGATGTTCAAAGGAGATGTGCTATCTGGTAAACATATTATGAAAGAAATTAAGGATCAGAGAGGATGCACATCTGAGATATTCCCTGACGTGAAAGTCATTACCATTCAAAATCATAGGTTCTGCAGAGGCATGGCTCTGAGGAATAGATTCTGGAGTAGTCCTGGGCCAGCATACAATGGTTGCCCGGCCTGCGCTTCATATAGATCTGCTTCTCACCCATCACACATGGCTCTCCCTATCAAAAAAACCCCATAATGCAATAGTTTGTCATGAGATTGATTGGCGGGAGAAAGAAAGAGAGAGAGAAAGAAAGAAAGATTCTTGTTTATGCACATGTGCACCTACTGTGTTTACAGTGACAGTAGCCAAACATGCATCTCTTGATGTGGACAATAAATCAATGATGTTCAACATGTCTGCTACCTTATTATGTAGATGCCATGTCTGGTAATCTCCGTCCATGCATCTCCTATTAAAGATGCCTTTGTAGTCTATCTTGATCAGCTGCCATTCTGACCGATGGCTGAAGTGTCCAAAGAAACTGGGAAAAAGATTAGGAAAAAAATGCAAGATTCATGAGGAACTATCTGGGGGTATAGTCATTCATTTGACATGATAGTGTAACAACAGGACTTGCAAGCTCAAGTCTGTTATTCATGTTGACAAACAAAATAACATCCCCACTGATGAGAAGTTTAACTGGTTTCACTCATAGGGGACCAAAGGCAAAACAGAACCAAGTGAACCTTTCGTTGTTTATACTAACAGTACACCTCATTTCTCCAGCCTGATATTTGTTTTATTCCCTCTGGACTATGCTTCCTTTCTCTACTTACGTGATAATGTGATTTTCTGTCTCTGGCTCCATTAAAACTCCATCCACATAGAGAGGCGCCAAGGAGAAACTGTGGCGGTCCCATTTCTTACCTTCGTCTAGACTTATCCTGTACAAAATCAAAAAGCAACAGCAGTGTTTATGAAAATGCAAGAGGTGGCTAACTAATTGTCTATCTATCTATCTATCTATCTATCTATCTATCTATCTATCTGTCTATCTGTCTGTCTGTCTATCTGTCTGTCTGTCTGTCTGTCTGTCTGTCTGTCTGTCTGTTACCTGTTAGACATTTTTCACGGTGAAAGATTATCTCGACAATACACTCTACAATAGAACAAATGTTTCTCAGCTCCAGATGAATGTTGAAGGTGACAGAATAAAAAAAGAGATGTATGACTCACATTGTAACATTAGCAATACATTTGAGAGATTTCAAATCACCTTTCACAGAGCTTAATCATTTCTGACAGGGCTGTAGTGTGTGGGGACATCAAAGTAGGTAGTGTGAAAAAAGCTCTAACAATATGAGGACTTGGGCCTTCTTAGTATCATATTTCAAACACTACTCTACATAAAAGTGTATTTACATAAAAGCACTCAAACCATCATACCCAACAAAAGTGCAAAGCAGCAACAGACACTTTTCTGTTGAAAATGATTCTGACAGTTTTGAAGCCGCTACAGTAACCATGCAAACTATGCCCATCAGCATTTCAAAAAGTAAATTGTAATCGCATGCTGCAGCAACCCAAAAAAAGTGAACAGTGAAATGGATTGTCTCTAGGTAATTTGCTACTACAACTTCACTGCTATGTTTTCCACACCAAGTTATGAAATCAGCTATTGTTTCGAAACAGTTATGTGTATAGTAGCTACACATACCATATGTGTCGAATTGGTGCTGTTGCATGTAAGACTGCCAACAAAGCACCTCCATTGTCAAGAAACCAAATGTTGTGCTCCTCCTCAAAAATCTGTATTAAAGAACATTCAAAAACATCAAACATGTTTGCTCCACTAATGATAGCACACATTCAACATGAATACATAACATCTGTTCAACATAACATAACATGTTGTGTAGGCCCAGATGGTTCTCACCTTTCTCCAGCTATTCCCTGCATCAGATGTTATAAACATCCCAAGGTTGGTAGAGGACAGCTCTGTTCCAATATTTCCTGGGTACAAAAAACATAGTACAGACTTGGCTAACTGGAGAGCTGTAACACACCTATGCAGAAGCAACATCTGATAAAAGTCTTATAGTTATTTTGTCCTTTCTCCCTGGAGGACACGTTTGTGACTTACTGCTACCTAATCATCTCATCCAAAATATGATTTAGGGGTCAAATTTCTAGCTACCTATCAAATTACTATGTCTGAAAGAGAACACTGTGTGATTGGCTATGTGTGTTTTGGTGGTTGCTCTGCAATACACTTACCTAAGAAACCATAGATAGTTTTGGTGATGCAAAATTAGTTACCAAAGTCTCAAAGCAAAGCACCTCTGCCAGGGGTTACCTCATCTGGGGTGGGTTTCCTGATAGCGAATGATCTTGAAAACTCACAACATACTTCACACATAGTTTTAAGAAGGTTCTTGAGAATTTCACGTGTTTCCCAAAGGATGTTGTGACGAAAACATTTCAACTACTTGAAGTTCACCTTTAAGAACCCTGTCACCATAAGGCATCACAGGTCAATGAAAGGAATCATTTGCTGAGCTGAAAGCGTGACAAGTTCATTGAAGAACCATCAATTAACGTTTGAATTCGATATAGCTTATGTCACTATGAACTTTATCTTGTCACGTAGATTTTGAATGTAGGCTAGGCTACACTTAAATGCACAAATAAAATATACTGCAATTTGATTCCATTTATCAGAGGGAGAATACTCAAAGATTTAGCCTCCTATTGACATTATATGCTACTCCTGTGTGGTCAGTATGAGCCAAATGATTCATTGGATTGTGGAATTAAAATTGACAATCATCAATTAATTTATTGTAAACAAATTTCATCTTCACCAACATCACTGAACCTCATGACTTGCTCATCCTCCTCAATGGGTCAATCACTTTGTCATGCTATAATCAACACTTTTTGCCTGGGATATGTTTAGACCAGTGCCAAATTACTGCATAAGGACTATGTTAAAGAAGGTTCCAGCATAGCCTAATAATAAAAACATTGCCGAATGAGAGAGAGAGCATTATTTATTTAATTCACAATAAGGTCCAGAGTAAAAAGGAAATGCTAATGCTTTTGATGTAGTGGAGTGAGGCTTATTAAAAATAGTAGTTTAGGTAAGACCGCTGTCTGTAGTGTAGGATCCAGTTGGGTCTTGCCTTCATGGCAGCAGCAAAGACATTCATGAAATCTCACCACTAGTGCCAGGATGTCGCAAACGAACGAGAGATTTCACATTCTACTTATTCTAGTTATGAATGGTTTCTTGAAATGGACCAATGTCTTGAAGAATTACTTCAAAATATTCTTAGTGCTATGACACCTTTCGGGAAACACAATTGTACCTGTAGCCACAATGATCCCTGGTACAGAGTCTTTGCTGGAGATGCGTCCAGATGTGTAGGGGTTCTCTGACATCTCCAGATGCAGATGCAGTGAACAAAATGGCTGTCAACAAAATGGTTTCCAATCAAGCACATGTTGAGATAATGAATCAGACAGATCTTAACAGATGCAATTATAATCGGCTTTGCCAACAAACTATTCTCCCTTTTGAGAGAAAAGTGCCAACATTTTCAGAGACCACTTATCAAACAAAGATGCTTTTTCCCCTAATTTACTCTTCCAGCAAAATGAAAATGGCTGTGAGGACAAGGAGGGCATTTGAATTGTTTCATTCAAAAGCAAACAAGGCATGTAATTAAAATTCCCCAAGATGCACTGATAAATCTGGTAAAATTGATTCAAATCATTTTGACTCATCTCTCAGATTTGAGCACTTCAATAAGGCCTTTCAGCTAAGGTGGGAGGCGGACAGGAAGCGGACAAGAGCACAAATTCTATTGTATTTGTATGTCAGTGAAAAAAACGTGTAACCTAATATTAGCTGAGCAACACAAATTATGTCTAGCCCTGCTTTATTCGTAGTTGAATATCAAACATATCTAGCAAAGAAAAACATGGGCCACTTACTGTAATTCACAGTAATCTAGCATTCATTAGTCCAGTGCTGACAGTGACTACAGGTAGCAAATTGAAATCTCTGAGGTTAATGGAAAGTCTGAACCCCTGAAACTAAACGTGACAACACTGTGTGTCATACACTAAGCCATAGACTTTCAAATAAGAATATTAGAAGCCAAGCATTTCCCTGGCCATTTAGGAAACTAAAAAGGTAAACGGCACCTGGCCTTGGCTCTAAATCAAAGAATATCCAAAGCACAGCCGATGAGGTTGAAACATTTGATGAATGATATATGTCAGAAGCTTCATTTCCCACGAATAAGACCATTCATTCAGCCAGGAGGCTCAAGCTCACCAGAATGCAGTGAAGGTTATTTCCAGCCACATCTGTGGCAGGAGCTGGCAGGAGGGCCCATGTTTGTCCCTTGTTGTATGTGATAAAAGTCTTCACTTGATGATCCACCAGTTTGTTGGCTAGATACATGCCATTTATCCCCTCAACCTATGAAGTAGAAACAAAATCGCAAATAATAGCTGAGTCATAACCGCATGTATTTAATTTGTAAGAACCTTTCCAGGCAGATTGATTATAATGACAATGCCTAGAATAATTATAATTGCAGTTAAGTAAAATAATGATTGCTTTGTGCTGAATATAATAAGTTTGCAGTCCACTGTGCCGTGAAAGAAGAAGTCAAGGATTGACTATGCACCTTATAAAAGTCGACTAGTAGGTTGCCAGCAGGTCCTCTGCTAGTTCTTAGATTCTCCAGTGAGATGGTGAAGTAAACCCCAGGGGAGTCTGAGATGTACAGGCTGTAAGTGTTGTTCTGATTCCACTCCTGAACTGCCGCAAATACCTGCTTCTCGTCTGTACTGATAATATGCATGTCCTGTAACAATGTGTGAATGGAGAGAGAGAGAGACAGAGAGAGACAGAGAGAGAGAGAGAGAGTGAGAGAGAGAAAGAGAGAGGCAGAAACAGAAAGAGAGTGAGAATAACAGATAGGTGTAAGCAAGCAAACACAAATAGACAGAACAACAGACTTAAAAGAGAGGCCATCTATTACTGATGCACTATATAATAAATGATCACATTTCTTCATAAAAGAAGAGATTCACTGCATTGATCCTAAAAAAAAAACTAAAAGCAATTCAGAGCAAAAACAAACCCCATGTTCCCTTATGATACCACAACCTGTTATTATTTGAGGGTAGAGCCTACCTTGGGTAGACAATATTTAGGTAATTTCATCCGTTTGAATGATTCTCTCATGTAGGACACAAAGTAGCTGGCACGTCCCGACTTGGTCACCTTTGGAATGAAGTCAAAGAAGCTTTATCAACTGGAAAAGTGAAAACCCACTATTTTTTTATATTTTCAGTCTTAGGGGAAGAAAATATTTTTTTCAAAAATCCAGAAAATACCTTTTATATTTTACATTTTTAATTTGATTGGTGCCATGGGCATAACATGATTTCTACACAGAGGACTATGTAGTTGTCAACAATAATAACAAAATGGGGAAAAAAAATAGATGTGAGGTTTTTGCCAGACATGTATGAAAGGAATTGCCATCGTCCTAACTGTAATCCTGTGGTAAAAGAGGAAATGAAGCAAAAGCAGCTCCTTGAGGAGGTACATTAATTCACAGCCTATCACTGACTAATAAAACACACTCCACTGTAGAAAGCAGAGCAAAATCTCAAGCAAAACAAAAATTATTTTCATTATCTCAATTAGCCTAGAGCTAAAGCACTGAAAATTGTGTTGGCTTTATCTCCAGTGCGTCTTGGATATCTTAATGCACTACCACTTTCCCATCCACTCACAGGCATAGCGACACTGCTTGATAGCTTATTTTCTAATCAACTAGAGGGATGGTGTTTGTCCCCCAACACACTACATTAGGGCTCTAATGGAATAATCTATCGAAAATCAATGAGCTGCATTTTCCCAGGCCACATTTTTGAGGATGTTGCACTTGGCTGTTCCTTCTCTCCCAAGAGACTTTAGAGGTGTTGAAGACTGCTTATTTCGTTGTAGGCCAATCGATAACCTCATTACTCTTTGTCAAGTTAAATCCAACTGCCCCAAGCAATGAAAGTCACAAGAAAGTCATCTGTGCCACCACAGTTCCTCGCAGAGACACCAGCTGTGTCCAGCTATTTTCACCATCATCTTCCTCATGTCTGCATCTGCCCACAGTCAATCTCATTTTAGCTAAATTCAATTTAGACATTTTATTGAATCGCCATTTTTGAATCACACTGATATTTTTTCAGACATTTCCATTCTTAGATTGCAGCCATTCCAATCAAGTCTGTGGATTAAGTGTGTTGAAAGTGAAACTGGGTCACCACCAAAGTATTGCTGCTGCAACATCATCATATCATATCAATAGATTAAATCTATGGATACATGAATTTAAAAAAAACAGCAAACATTTAGGAACATTTATTCATATTGAGCAAATCAGGGTGACTCACTACAAACCTTGAGCCCTAGAAATATTGTCATTTGATATGGTTTCTCAAACTTATTTGGACTTTAAGTCTAACAGAGCTGTGAAAATGTATCAAGGCTGACCAATACAGACAGAAAATTACTTAGCTGTAGATGGAAATCAATGACAGCAGAGGGCACTTGAAATTAAATCTCTAACAATGACACTGACTGTCACCGTCTAATAGGAGTCAAAGTCAGTGTGAATGGTAATAAGGACACCAGCCTGTCTATTGACAGGTTTCCCTACCATGTACTCTCAGAAAGCAAACACATTTTCCAGTATGGAGAATATCTGTGCCGAGACTCAAATATTAAGCGTGCCTTGACATGAACAGGACAAAAAATAATCAAAACGCACACTGGGCCAGTGGGGAACAGGTGTGTGGGAGAAAGCCATCATGTAAGTGTTGATGGAAAAGCATGAATTGGATGCACAGGCGACAAAAGAAGTTTGAAGAAACAGCACCCTTTGTGTGAAAGATGAAAGCAACTCGTCTAATTTAATATAGTATAAATTACAAACCTGAAGGAAAACATAATGGTATTAGTATACAAACCTGTGTGAAAACATATTCATCCTGCACAACCAGGGAGTTGGTGTCTACATGTCCAGGGAAGAGGTACTGTCTGTGGGCTTCTGTGCATCGCTGGGCTCGGCACTTTACATACTGGGCACCTGGAAAAAGTCAACAGGAGATCAATTAATCAGTAACTTACAACCACTTACCTTAAAACAGTACTTTGTATGCACTGTAGCTATTTAATATGCTCTATATACTGTAAGTGCACAGCTCTGGAGCCACTTTATGGTTGGGTAATTGCACAAATAGTAAAAAATCAAATGCTGGACCACTAATGGTACACAGTATACCCTTTACAATACAAAATAATTGACCAGATTTCTAGGTCAAGACAAAAAGAAGCACTTACGTCACACAATCAGCGACAATAAAGCCACAGTGCAGAATGATACTACGTGAGATCAAATTTGTTTGTACACTAATCCACATATAGCTTTTTGCCTTGGCAGGAAAGCCCTGTAATTGGTTTGACAGAATATAGTCTGCTGTTTTGGAGGGGAGAGTTGAGGTTCTTCTATGGGACGTGGGGGATAGATTAAGACCAAGAAACATCGATCAGCCCACTATAACGCTCCCTTTTTGTCAGGAGACACCTATTCTGCTTTACAAGACTTCTGGGACCAATCTGAACAGCAGAACAGGTCTCATCTTCCCAGTGACCTCGCTCTAAATGAGAGGCAAGGGGTCCTGTGGGTCTTGCTACTGTGGCGAACTGGAGTATAGCACTCACGGCCTTTCGCAATGCGTGTCTCGATGTGGACCACGTCTGATTCTCTGTCCAGTCCCATTACCGCCCTTGAAAGAGCAGGAGGAGGAGAAGATGGAGAGGAGCAGAACGATGTGGAGGAGGAGGGGTATACGAAGATGAATGGTGAAAAAAGAAGGGGAATAGAGGGAGAGGCAGGGTTGAGAGAGGAGTATCACAGCCCTATTCTGTGAAGCCCACAACATGTTTTGATCTCCTGTGAATCAGTCAGTGTACTGGACATTAAATTTGTGCCACTTCTGGCAATTAACCTCAATTTGTGCAAGCATAAACAAAGGAAAGGACAAGGGTGGGTTGTGGATTTGTAATACAAAGGAGAGCAGCCATTCTAGTCAACTCCCTCAGCAATTCGCATTAATATCTAATACGGTGAAATGCAGACGGTTGCAACACTGTTTTGAAAAAATATCTGAAACATTGTGTATCATTGGTTTTCAAGTACACGTGTATTATGCTGTTTGTAGTGCCGCTATACGCACTGCGCCATTGTTTATCAAATGTCTAGCTGTTCATGCATGTGGAGAGGATGTCCTCCAAACAATGTCCTTTCTTTCTCAGCTCACATGGCACTTGGGCTTGACACATACCACAGTCAACAGGGATAATCGGGCTTGCATCAATATTCACTGCCTTGCACTTGTGCCGTTCAGATTACCCAACAACTGACAACAAAAACAGGATGTCATATATGTGAGCTATAGAAAAAGGAGCACGATATTCATTCAAGCCTACGTGAGATGGATTCAATCAGCCTAGTACATTTATGGTTGATTGTCTTGGGATGATCTGTTTTTGACAAGAGATCAATGGATCCTTTTGACAGCATAAAGTTATGAACACTATAATTATGCAAATTATAATCACTCACGGCACAAAACTTTAGAAAATATAATCCATATAACCATACCAGTAGAATCGCCCTGGCATCACGCTGTCATGAACAAACTGCCATTTTCTCCCAAAGTCCAGTGAACTGTATAACTGCAAAATAAAATGGGACCGACCATCAGGGGTGCATTCAACACCTCAGGAGAGAGATATTGTGAATACACGGCAAGCCTATGATCACATCCAGAGCAGAACAAAAACAAATGCAAAACAGAACAGATTACATATTTCATCACCATATTTTACTTTCAGCTATAAGGATTAATTCTGGATCACTCAAAAGCTCCTGCTACCTTGCTGTCATGACTGTAAGCCAGTATCCAGTTCTCCTGTGCAGGGTGGAAGAGCAGGCTCTGGATATAGAAGTTAATGGGATGCTTTTCAAAGCTCGCCCCTTCATCTGAACTGATGAGAACAGCGCTCTCTATCTCTGGGTCGCTAAGCATCATTATCTAAAGTACAAAGGGCCAAAACAGAGATACAGCATTAGAGGGACAGGGAGAAAGAGAGTGCGCAAGAGAGAGAATAGGCAACTGTACTTCATATGAAAGGTTTATATGCTGTCATTTCGCCGCAATTCGACGTCAGGCCCAAGCTTAGACGAGAAAACAAGGAAATAAAGAAACAGAGAAATTGCTGACCTTCCTCTTATTGGTTGGGCAGACATAGAGGTAACTTAAAACCGTCCTTGAACCCACTTTGTCATTGAGTTTGGCATAGGTGCTTCCATAATCCACAGATCTGGAAACAGCGACAGAAACATTTTACACGTGTGAGTAAAACAAAGACATTGATTTTTATCATCCAAAAGAGTTTTAACATATCAATGTTCTGAATGATGAACACACTGTATCAGGGATTAATCTCTGTCCACTCAAATACAAGTTTGTACCCTAAATCCAGTGAAGAAGGAATGTGAGATCCTCCATTCCAGGTCAGCGGTGAAATCCCCCTCATGCATCTATCTTAAATCAGTGCCTCAGTGGCTTTTGTGCTTATTATTGTCAACAGACTAACTGATTTCCATATTTTTCCTTGCATCCCTTTGCTGCTGGAAAGAAAACGTTTAATGAATTCTTATTCCTTTACAGCAAAGAAGCTAATGTGTGGCATGCTCTAGCTGTGACTACATGTGTAAGGAGAGTGTGAATAATGTTATATCTTGTAAAAAAAAAACAACAACAACAAATGAGCCCCGCTTCCTGGCCCTCGTTAACTAAATGGCCTATGTTGGAATAAAACGGGGCGTTTATGTTTGCCACAGCATACTGAATTACTGAATTACCCAGCAGGAACAAACAAATGAAGAACATGTAAAGATCCTTGCTCTTCTAAACACTGTTTGTCCCCTACCAGCTCCAGCATCCCGTGACAAGGGTAGATGTGTTTGTCTCTTCATTCTTCATGCTTATATTTCTCCTCCCCACAAACAGCCAATCCACTCTTTCAGTTCTACCTGAGTGCCTCCAAATGTAATTTCACTGCATAATTGGATAGATAGCCAGTGTCTGCCATCATTGTGTGTGCATTAAGCTGAATCACTCCATTTGCTGTTGACATTGTTTTCAAAGGCTTAGCCCTAAACACATTTGTATTTATTCTTACGTATTTCTTTCAGTTGACATATCTCTCTTTGATTGTGTCTGCGGAAGCCTCTTAAATGAAGTTATTACAGTGTGAAGTTACTTTAGTACAAAAGGCAGTCATCATCACGAGAACTTGATGCTTGTTAGATAGCCTCTGTAAGGCACCCATTGATCTTCAAATTGCATTTTGCCACCAACAGGGGCCCGGGGCTGTAGTCATAAATCATTTATTGTGTTATCACAGAAATCATTTACTCCAATTTCTTTTCATAATATTCAAATCTCTCCTTTTCTAATATCCATACAAAGAGCCCTCATGCACCCCCTGAGGTACACTCTAATTTACTTGTGGTGCCATTGTTAAGCAGACACCTTGATGGAATACCTCCTGTACACAATATGGGATTTCAAAACGTGTCAAGTCGTGTGTAAATCTTAGCAGCGCCTCTAGTGAAACAGAAATTAATTTGAGGCTCTATGCTTGGCGAACTGATGGTCTCTTTTCAGGTGTATTTCAAAATGAAATGAGTTTCGTGCAGGCTTTAGGAAAGGTGAGAAAGAAGGCACATCAGAGGGTGGATTGGGCTCCGTGGTATAATCCTTAATGAATTCCATTCTTATTTATGATCTGACAGGGCACTGTAATTCACCTCTCAGTACGCAGTGAATGGTATTACTATGGCTATACAGTAGCAATTGCATGTCAATTGCTGCTGAAGCAAAAGGTTAGGGATGCCA
Source organism: Gephyroberyx darwinii (assembly GCA_900660455.1). Taxonomy (NCBI): domain Eukaryota; kingdom Metazoa; phylum Chordata; class Actinopteri; order Trachichthyiformes; family Trachichthyidae; genus Gephyroberyx; species Gephyroberyx darwinii. The sequence continues at coordinate 31,191 of CABFOQ010021521.1, forward strand.
ATCAATCAAAAACTGCATCAGGAAGTTTCTATAGGTCAGGGAAAGAGAACCTTAGATCCATGCAAAGAATACCTTAAATAAATCATCTAGATTATTTTTCAAAATATATCCTTTCAAAAAGAAGCCTTGCAGATGTCAGACAGAAACCAGGTTGGGCTTTGTCTAACATATTGATCCATTCTCAAACTTCTTTTGTCTTTGGAACAGTAGGAAGCAGAGAGCAGGGTGCTTCAACGTGAGCTATTTCAGATTGCTTTATTAAAACATATTTCATATTGGTTTCCAGTATAACTTGGTTGTTCATATCCAAGTGAGGGAGGCTGCTATAAATCATACTTACTGTATACTGCATTCCCTATGAATATATTATTTTTCTTCTGTATTTAGGGCGCTGCTTTTGCATTTTTATACAATTCCTACATTGGTGACATAACCTAACCTTTATATCAAGATGGAAAAGGCAAAATAAGAAACAAAATAATTATTTAACCCCTTACCTCCAAAGAGAGCTCTCAGTAACAGCCCCAAGATTGAAGTCATACAGCTTAGTCAAGATCAGGATCACCTGCAACATAACGGCAATAGACATATTTAATTACATGTAATGCCAAGGTCTCCATAAAAAGTCTTCTTAAAATTCAATTTCCTTATTGGCATACTTTTCCTGTCTACATGCAGTGACGTGGAATGAATGCAGTATGTCTGGTACATTACTATACCAATAAATATGATCTACATGCAGTATGTCATCCCAGTGACAAGTGATCATCATGTTGTCAAGAGATGCCAGTCTGCTGGTGCCAAGATCTGAAAAAGCCACGTGGACTGTCAAGAGTCGTGTCTGTATCTCATGTGGAATGATACCTACATGACAGCAAAATCTGAAAATTGTTCAGTGAACAACAAAAAGACATACAGACAATGACTGCCCCTCAACCCTTTCTCTCTCATTCTCGCTCTCATTCTCTCATTCTTTGTCCTTTTACTTCTCTCTCTTTCTGTTGTTTTCCAAAGAGTGAACTCACTGAGGCCCAAAGCGCAAACAAACTTTGATTTGAATGGGACTATTTTCTCGTGAGGAAATAGTAGGTGTTCTGTTAGGTCACTTATATTATTCATTGGAGGACTTCCAGCTCCAGATCCAGTTCTGAATGCTTTTGGCTAAATG
>CABFOQ010021522.1:9063-20178 GCA_900660455.1 Gephyroberyx darwinii
CTGTGGCGGGTGAACAAACTGGGGAACAAACAAATCCCACCAGTTAGCAGACCCTCTTTGTGTTTGTTCGTGCGTAACCCCCCCCCCCTTCTTTCTGATGGTGCATAACTGCACAGATAATAAACAAATGCCCCAAGCACATAGATGTGTAGACCCACACACTCACCAATCTCAGGTCTATTACGTCTTGTAACATAAACCGTATCCGAGATGACGTCTTCCGCTCCTTGACAATTTTTTCCATCTGATTGAAATACTGATCCATGCGAGGCTGATAAGAGAGAGCGAAAGAGAAGGTTAATTTAAGACAATGAAACAACATTAATTCACGAGTCACTCGTCACACGAGTGGACAGCAGCAGAGTTGCTTTCATTTCCATATTATTTCCCTCATTGACCAATTGTGCATTTTTTACATTTGTACTTAGGTAGGTGTCTTCCTGACTGCCCTAGACTAAATGGAACATTTTGGGAGGCAGTAGAACAAAAACTGTAATAGCCCACAAAAACTGGACCCAAATTCAATGTAATGGCCCTTCCAGCACTTAAACTGCCAGATGCAGAACATTACCACATTAGAGAAGATGAAACACATCTGAAGAATGCCCAACAGGCCCAACAGACTTGCTTTCATATGCACAAAAATCACATTTTCATGTTAGTAAGCATTGTAAAGAACACACACACAAAATCAAAGCAATGTCCTTTGTGATCCCGTGTGTGTCTGCTCATAATACTTGTGAGTTGTTCAGACGGCTTTCATTTTGCCAGGTGACCTTTTGCTCATCAAATTTCATGACTTTCCAAGACTATTCAATGACGTATAGCACAATTTCCATGACAAATATATGCCAGTCTACATTGCAAATGTCACATATTTTATGTTGACTAGCCGATCTGAATGTTCCAGGTCTTATTTCTGGCTACAACTATCACTTAGGACCAATACGATCAGGACATTTCTAATTTGGGTTTTTATTCCTCAAAGGTAAGTGGATCAACAAGCAGCCAATTTTCACATTCAAGATTTTACTGGTTGGAAAAAAGATTATCAACAAATGTCCTTGACATTTCCAAAACTGCATACACGTTCCATTTTCCATAACTTCTCGAGGCCTGGAAAACATTTTTTCAATTCCATGACTTTCCAGGATTTCCATGATTGTAAGAACCCTGCTGCTAGATGAGACCAAACAACACATGACAGCAGAGAGAGCACAGACAGGCCCTCAGGTCTCCATTATGTCTCTCTAGGTCTCCAACTGGGTCCCGCTGGGAGTCATTGATGTCTCCAGGGGAGCCGGTCAGAGAGAACAAAGCAGAGCTGGCCACTGAGGGAACATGGGGATATTCCTGTTTCCTCATAACCTACATAGATGTGCATCTCCTCTGCCTGCCTCTGGAACCAAATGTAGCCCAGCTGGTCAGGGATCGAATCCCACCAGAACTCTCTCTTTTATGTCCCAAAACTGTGTTGCCACCAGCTTTCCTACCGCATCTGTAAATCACAATCACTTCATTTGCCAAGTGCAACCAAACGTAAAGGAATTTGTCTTGGTGACATTGGACCAGAGGCATACTCAGAACATTAGAAACTTAAGTGCATGAAAAAGAAAGAAAACAATACAAACCTACTTACTATTCTAAAATATATTATATTAAGGATAAAAGTAGGAGTACAACGATATATTGTGGACGATATTTCGCGATCCAAAAACGTGGCGATATGTACCGTGGAGGTGAAAAATGGTTTGCAATATTAACCAAATCTTATCAATTATCTGCGCCACCAAAATGTAAACTACTATTTGTTTTCATCTACATACTTTAAACACCAGTGAATGGAACCTAGTTTGCTTGACTCGCATTGACACCGTCATTCACTAGAGATCCAGAAGAGCCCAAGTGTGTAGCGCAAATTGAAATAGAGGACACTTTAATCGAGGGGACTTTAGATCAATGCATTTTATTTAGACAAACATCCGCTTTTAAAAGCTGGCCAGTTCTCCCCGCATCCGACACCGGCTGCCACCAACTGAGACTAATTGGATAACGGCAGCCTGGGACTGATGTCACAATGTGTGTCTTATGGTGCATTTCATTGTACTCGGAAGTCGATGCACTGGAACACATTTGATTGGAAGTTGCTATTCCCGACATCCAATCAAATGCATTCCAGTGCATCTGCTCGGGAAAACATGGACACCCGTAGCAAACTCATGTTTGTATGGCAAGTCTCTGAATTTCACAGGCATATAAATCAAGCATCGAGCATCAACTCCTACAGCGCCATTAGTGAAGAGAAACGGCGCATATCAGTGAACTAGTAACGTTAACGTTAGTAGGCTAACAAGCTAGTAAAGACTTCTATCTCGTAACGTTGAGCACAAATCAACCAAATTACATTACAAATGTAAACTACAAAGTTGTTTCAACATGTTTTCATAACAAAAACGACATATGAAGTAAAAATTGATGCAATTGTGTTTACTGTTCACGGTGTGCGCCGCTACATTTGCTGTGACGTCAGGTGTGTTTAAATCGGCGAACTCGGGCCAGTTGGATCTTGCCCGAGTTTCCGACTTGAATGACTATTCTGCACTTTTCCGTGTCGGAGGCTGTTTTTTTAACGAGTTCCGAGTACAATGGAATGCACCATTTTTCCAGTGTGGGAACGAGGTGGGAGAGAAGATGCCGCCGCAACACTGAGCTGAAAAGCTGCAGAGGGTGAGAGACATTATTAAGCCGTGTCCTGAGTTGATTTATGACTTTGAGTTTAAATAAAACAGCCAAATCGTATTTCCCTGGCACTGGCCACCACTGTAATGAACTCTCTACTCCAGGTCAGAGACAGGATGCGGGGGAAATACAGTTTCATAATTCATAATTTTCGGTTGCGGCAGCATCTTCTCTCCTGCCTCGTTCCCACACTGGAAAAAGACACATTGTGACATCAGGCTGTCGTTATCCAATTAGTCTCAATTGGCGGCAGCCGTGTCGGATGCGGGGAGAACCAGCCTACCAGCCTGATACCCTCCTGCATCCAGCCAAGGGCTCACCCACACCGCCTCCTGTCTGCCACACAAACATTATAAAAACTATAAGAAATAGTTAAACTTGAAAATATTCTTTTTGCTTTTAAGCAATAAAGAAGGAATCTCCTACAGTCATAATTTGTTTCCAATTAAACTTAAAATATTGTGACCGACTGTACCGTGTATCATACCAGACCTGAGTGTGTCGTTACACCCCTATGTAACAGTGCAACCCAATATAGTAGTGGGACCAAAATGCTAGCTCCTTAGGCATGCAGCCAAATTGTTCACCTTATGACTTCATTCATGAAAGAAGGTCTGAAGTGACTCACTTTGCTTCCTTTCCAAAACATACAGTACAACACCTCTCACTTATGCTGCCTCAATCGCAGCTAGAATCTTGTTCTAGACTATACCATTGTGCCATTGATCCCTTAAAATATGTAGAGGTGCCACAAGAAGTTGGATAGCGCACCATGCAGACAGCCCTCAGGCTGTGCAAATATCATCATGCATAAAAAATGCAACCTGACTGCAAGTGACAGTTGCTTCCACATTTCACCTTAATCTGTTCGAAGGAAACAAAATCACTACCAGTATTTAATACACTAGACATACATTAGACCCTACACTTCCCAATGCCAACAACATACAATTTGATGTGCATACCAGGGATTCTGCAGAGCACTACAATAGCTTGCTTTGCAGGCTGTCTGAACCACCATTCCTTCTAAGAAATAACTGCAGTATCTTGTGAATTGGTCTGTATTCTGATTTCAATATTTTTTCAATTAATTGTGCAGCCCTAATGAACATGCAGCTACTGTGACACACATTAGCCTCTCACATTTAGCTCGAGCTTTGGCTGCAAGTTTGAGTATTAATCATCATTTTATCCACTTATTAAGAGGCCACTTTGTTGAGTGGTCCCAACACTCTGGCTCACCTTGGCTTTCTCAAAGTCCAGATCCTTGCCAATGGTGGTGAGCAGCCTGCACAGGCACTCCAGGGACTCCTCGTCATGGTTCTTCAGCAGCTTGACCACGCAGTCATGCATGATGGCCTCTGTCAGCATCTTGAGCTTGAAGAGCTCACCAATGAACTTGATGTTGCCGATGGAGCGCCGACGAGCCTTGTCCTTGGCCTCCTTCAGCTCTTCCTGAAGACGGTCACGCTCCGTCGCCTGGGGGGGACCAAGGAAGTACAGTTGTATTATGCAAATACCTGCTGAGCCCCTGAAAGCAGTGTGTCCGCAGTGTGACCAGCTCTTCACACATAACAGCCTAAAATAAAATGACATGGTTTTGTGAATGCCTTTCTACAATCTCAATTTCCCTGTGAGTTTTTTTATACTAGTATTAGCACAGTGTCGCCCTGTATAGTTTAATGGGTAGAACATAGCGCTAACACTGTAAGAGTTAGGGGTTCAATTCTCACTGAGGCCACACCTACTAAAAAACAGTACAGGATGGGAACGCATTTGCCAAATGGCATTTGTTAAGTAAAGCCTTGAGCAACTGATTGGCTACGCACCGATGCAGCAGAGTCCAGCTCTTTCTGCTTCCTCTCAAACACCACATCGTCCACCTTGTCCCTCTCAAACTCCTTCTGGCAGCGGTTGAGCAGCAGCTTACGGAAGTTCACTGTGGTGCTGGGTTTGTCAGTCATGGGCACTTTTAGCTGTACAAGAAAAGCAGGCAGTGTAGTGTAACAAAACAAGCAACAAAAAAACTGTAAAACAAGCAAAATTCATGACTTGCGTGTATAATGTGAGGCCAAAAGACAGGAAATTTTGCTAAAGGAGTTTTGAAATTATCTGAAATTATTAATCCTGGTCAAATTAACACATCGCTTAAACATTTTTCAGACAGGTAAATTGACTAACACTTATTTACAGCAACAGCTTGGAGGAGCAGTTGCAGATAGTCACAAATAGTAGGTGCCCTTTGCTACAAGTCTTGCACTGTTGGCCACTGAGCAACTCAAGGGAAACAGTTGGGAATTCAGTGCAGTGCCATTGCTGAGTGAAGGGAAAGCATTATTCATACACTTCACCCACCCAGCGATCCAAGCAAGTCCAGTGATTTGAACTAGTGACCCTCCAAACACAAGCCTTCAAGCTAGCCCCGTCCCCAACCATAAGCATCATCATTCACGTTGTTTAGTTTGATGATCGGCATACCGTGGCGAGGCAGCGGCACATGTTTCCATAGGCCACAGAGAAGCTGGGCTCATCGATGGCCTTCTCGAAGACAAGGTCGATGACTCCCTTCAGCCTCTCTTCTGTGTCGATGGTCAGGTCCGTCACCTGCTTCATCAGCTGGTTGAACATTTGAGGTGTCAACTTGTTTAGGATGCTGCGCACCTTCCTGAACAGCTCCTAAGGGGTCGGTCATCAAAGTTAGTCGCTGAGGTAAACATTCACTCATGGCCAATCAGTACATGTGATACAGATAATATTTTCAATTCAAATTTGACTGAGATTCTTTTATTCAAAATGTATTCAAAACTTTCTGCTGATACCTTTCTCTGTTAAATATATGTAAAACCATTTACCATCTGCTTATCTTAGTATAGAATAGAATCAGACCACAGTCAATTGATTTTGCCAATAAAATCAGACAAACTAGAAGAAAGTTCTTTCTCTTCAATCCCTTTTGATATTTTAAAATCAATAATGGTACCAAAAATTGGTACAGTACTGATAGGTGTTACCTTTTGATACCTAGCTCCTGCTCTGTATATTTAGTGTGTGTGTGTGTGTGTGTATTTGGCCCTACCTGTGTTTTCTGGCTCTCTGGGTCCTCTGGGAGGCCCTCCCTCTTCATGCCAGGTTTCCAGGCATTCTCTGCTTTTTTTAGCTGAACGTTGTCATTCACCGACACGTTCATGATGATCTTCCTGGGCGGAGGCCGCCGTGCGCCCATGTTCATCAGCTGCGAATGCATTGAGAGAAAAGGGACAGGCAGAATACAGCATGTAAACATCCTTAATCACTAATCACAGTTGTCCTTCACTACACACATTTTTAAATCAGTCAAAAAAAAGATATAGTGATTTTAATTTTATTTTACGATTCAGAATCAATTGTGCAAATCCTGATAACGATAATTGCAGCTGCTGATGTTTTACAGAGAACAGGTTTCCTTTTTCACTTTTATTAAGGCCGAATCTCAATTCTCAATTTGTACCCCACCCCCTCGTTTTCGAGTGCCCCTCGCTCTTCGCCTTGTCCCTCGGAATGGAGTACAAGGGGTAGTCTTCCCCTAAGAATTGGGACAACCCTTCAAGACCCTGATACGTTATCACGTCATCGTCGTTGGCGTTTACGTAAACAGACGCGATGAGTTTGTTGGCGGACATTACTATAGATTACTATAGATTACTATAGATAGACAGACAGATAGATGGCTCTTTATTGTCCCTGAGGGGAAATTGCAGTTTGCAGCAGTACAAGACAAGATAGGGGCACGCATCACTATACAATAAAACAACTTTGGTCAACAGGCTCGTATAAGAAATATCCTAAAACAAATGGCAAAAAATGGCAATAATTGCAATAATAGTATTATCACATTGACGGAGATAGAAAAGCATGGGCGCTCGCGATTCGTTCACAACTTATAAGTTTCACGCTATCAATCGATCAAACAAGTCATCAAATAAAAAAGAACACTGCTTCATTACCACTTCATGACAGAATAGCGGTGCTCTGTGCTCCTACCCTTCCGGTCTGCACTGATATTAGAGGAGCAGTAACAAGTGCAGCAACTTCGCTGCTGGACTTTAGTTATATTTCGGGCGTCGTATGCCATCAAACGGGGGAAATGCGACATGGAAATATGTCAAAATGCAGGACTGTCATGCACAAATCAGCCTAAAAACAATGTTGTAACGATCGGCATACTAGTGATTTTTTGTTGTGCTTGTTCGAAAGAAAATGTCTATAATACATTGAGACGACATTAAACTAAGATAATACAACGGTTATAATATATTTTAAATCTTTATTAATGCTACATTTGTGGTTTCCTTTTGCTGCTTGTGCAGCGTTCACCACCATCTTGCCGATGCTTGTCGGAGATTTCTTTAACCCTCGGTTTGAAGTGTGCCTCTGAAAAACCTCCATTTGGAGGGCCATGTAGCCCTTGCACTTCGCCCTACCCCTCGCTCCCAACTAGAATCGGAACACCCTACCCCTACACGTGAACGCGCAAAACAGAGGGTTAGGGCTAAGGGCGAGGGCGAAGGGGAGAATTGTGATTCGCCCTAAGACTCCACCTCTGTAGTTCTCACTCTATTGATCATTTCTCTGCAGCTTCAAGAAGTACAGAATCCCCACTTACCAAACGTTTGTTCAATAATATTGATGGATGCCATTATAGGAACTGTTCCCTGCAGTTCTACTCACCCCCATGTCAGTCAAAACTGATCGCTGCCCAGAGGCTCCCAAACAACTGAAGTGAACAGGGTCTGTTTGTTTACCAGCAAATGTCTCTAAACCACTCATCCAGCACAATCTAAGTGTGTTGTAGCCAAACAATTGCACTGTGTCCAAAAGGCCTAAATTTACTCAATTACTTCCTATATTAACTTCACTGACACTTCCTTGTTATCTAAAGTGTCATGCACCCTACCAGGCTCTGCCAGAAGGCTCTGCTCATGAGCACACACCACCGCCCAAACTCCTCTACTGGAGATACAAAGCGTGTGACTATTCATGCTTTGCAAAAAAAAGAAGTGTCAGTAATTTCAATATAAGAGGTAATGAGGTAAATATAGGCCTTTGGACTCACAGCGCAACTGCTTGTCTACAAAACACTTGGACTGTGGTGCACACGGTGTTTAGAGAATTTTGCTGGTTATTTTATGCCATTTTTGGATCTCTACATAAACAGACCTCGTTCAAGTGTTTGGGAGAAACCTGAGATGGAACTGTGGTGGCTAACTTGCTGTGTGTTTTGGTGGTCATATGAATGTCATTGGCGTTTCGACTGACATGGGGGTGAGTAGATAAAGACAGAATTTAACTTTGGGGAGAACAGGCAGATATTTGGATCCAATTCAAAACCAAAAAGGAGCAAAATAAACTCAATAAAAGAAATGTTCCATTCGGTATTATAATGTTGCGGTAACATGAGACATTTACCCACACATCTGACTACAGACCAATCAGATATATTCTAATTGCCTGGTTTAGTGTGTGTAAGCTCAACTCAGTTCTTTCGGTGTACTACAGCGCAGAGAAGAGTGCATTGTTTACATTTAATTTGGAAATATTAAAATCAGTTTTTGTCTCAATTTGTCCCCGAATCCATATCAATAATGTACATCATGTATCATAATACTGGAAAAATACATTTGACATTTCGTATCAATTCACTGCAAATTTTAACTGTATCTCCTGTATATAGTATTGATACTGTGTGAAGTATCAAATAAACAGTACAGAACTCTTAAAAACTCATAAAGTACACACATAGAAGTGCAAGTCATAAAATAAGAAAAGGGACATAAGAAAGTGCAAATGTCTGTTATGACTGTTTAGCAGTGCAATAGCTGCAGGTACCATGGTATTTCTAGATCGCTATGTTTTTTGGTTTAAGGAATTCCTATTCCTAAGAAAGGTTTCCAAACCATGACACAATTCAATTCAACCTTATTGTCGTTATACTATGCCGGAGCACATGTAAAACGAAAGTAGGTTGTGGCCTCCCAAAAAATGACACAAGGGAAAAGGACCAGATTGATTCTATGTGAGCCTGATAAGAGTCATGAAGGTTCTCTCAATATTAAAGGGGACAGTTTTCTGAGGCAAGACAGACGTCGATGTCCCTTTTCACCCACTACCTGACAATTCTCTTCGAAGGTCAGTTTAGAGTCTATGACTGTTCCAAGATACTTACAGCTTTCCAACGATTTCACAACCTGGCCTTTGATGGTCGTGAATTAACTTTGAACCATTGAATTAAATTGTGACTCCTACAATCAATAATCACATCCTTTGTCTTGGATATGTTTGGCTGCAGGAAGGATTCCTCACACCAGGTGACAAAGTCATCAATAACCAGACCATGGCTAGAACTCATTGTCATTTAGCAGACGCAAAAGGGAGTATACCTCTCATCCCCAGCTCCTAAAGTCTCTGATCAAACACATTTGACTTTGACAGCGATACAATGTTAAGAAATGTCATGAATGCTCTCATGAATGACCATTAGGGATTCTGCATGTTGAATCAGCCGCCGAACGGTTGTGGACTCCAACTGAGAGAGACAAGCTGAAGCCAACTACCTACAGCTTCTGATCACTGACCACCAATGCAATTTCATCATGTATTGGGGAAAGTTTGGAACAGGGCAACAAATGATTCAATGAGTCATCCACCCCCTATAGCCCAAGAGGTGCGAGTTATCTATTATACAGAAGGAAATATACTGAGTGCAGAGCGTAGAAAGAGAAAAAGGGGGATAATTGTGAGTGTATGTATTATTATGGCAGCGTGAGTGTGTGTTTATGCATGTGCGTGACTCACTGCAGCGCCTCGTCCCCCGGTCATCTGCCTGCCAAAGTCTGCGAAGGCGGGTGTGAAATCAGGTCCTCTGGATATTACCCTGGAATCCACCACTCGAGATGGCAACTTGTTTTGGTTGATCTGCACAGTACATTAAATATACAATACATCATCACAGACGCACACATAAGCGCATACACACACACCGAGTTGAACAGCAGGGGGAGTAGTGATCTCCTAACAAAACTGGCAAGAGGGCAAATAAGAGTAGGCCTAATCCTATACTGACATACTGTGCGTGAGTGTGTGTGTATCTGACTGTGTGTGTGTGCATTTCTAACCCAGAAGTCCCGTAAAGGTGACTAATTGCGAATGACTGTACTATATTAACACTTTGTTGTTTCCTGTATTTGGACTGTATTGGTGATGAATTGTGCTTCGCTGATTTAGTGAGCAGGGCAGGGAGAAAAGTCAGCGCCAGATGTGGAAGGGAAGGAAGGAAGGAACGCAGGAGAGTGCAAGAGGGTTGTGGGGGAGGAGAGAAGAATAAATCCAGCTCTTTGTCTTTCAGCTGTCCTTGACTTCCACTCTGCTCTCTTCCAGTGAGAGTTCTCCTTCTCCCACAGAGAAAATGAAACTCTGGGATTGTACATCAACCATTCTCCAGTCTGGTTCTCTTTTTGGGGAGGTGGGGGGTGGGGCATGTACTATTAACACTGCCAAGTGTGACATAATAGCAATGCGATTTTAATCAAAACAGCATTTCTGAAGGCTATATATGCTCCACCCATACATATGTGTGGATCGGAGGAATGAACAAAACTGTACTTTGTGGTACAGTACATGCAGTCTAGGAGAGCATATAAGTCAAATATAAAGCATATATAATACATAGTAACATGTAATATGTAATATTTAGTCATAGTCACTTGTTTCATAAAAAGGCCCTATTCAAAACAAACCCTACATTTCTTACATGTTACATATGAATTTCTATAGAGCCCAATATTGACTGAAACATTGGGGAGGTCATGGCAGAAACATTTTTGTCCATTGGCCACAGGGGCTGACAATTCCCAAAATTCACCAGCCAGTTTCCCCATTTTAAAAGCCAGTAAGACCTCCCAGTGATAGCTGGCTACCTACTAAGGTGGCTGACAGTCTCGACAACCTTCCATGCCTCAGCCAAAGCTTTACTCACATTTGGCTAGTGCTGGAGGTTAAAGGACGCAGTATAACCCTGTTGGTTTGGGAACAGACTGTTTTCAAATACGCGTGTCAGATAGCCCAGCGGCGGTGGGAATTACTCACCTTGTCCAGCACCACATCACTGATAGGTGGGAGCCCCTCAGGCTTCTGTATGCAGGCGTGCATGAACTGGAAGCCTAGCAGGAACTCCCTGTTATACTGCCGCTTCCCATCGGGCTCGGCCAGGTCTGGACCATCGAGCGGGGTTTGAGAAAGAAGGGAAGAGAGAGAAAGGGAAACAGGCCAAGGAAAAGAGTGAATGGGTAGGAATTAAATTAGTTACAAAAACAAACAAAGAATGAAACCAATCCAGACCAG